>JAXGGT010020058.1:0-11630 GCA_035583425.1 Marsdenia floribunda
TGTCTTGTTTTTTGAGGGCATTTTTGGTATTCTCTATTCCCTCCCAAAAAAAAAAAAAAAAATTTATACCACATTTTTCTTCATTTTAATCGAAATTTTCGTTCCATATTATCCCTCATTCTTCTTCTTCATCCTTTTTTTTTTTTTTTTTTATACAAAATTAAACAAATTTATGTTAGTTATTACATAGATCTCTCTTCCCTACTTCAAATACATTCAATCACGAGAAAGCCCAACAAAAAAAAAAAAAAAGGGATTTGATTTGGAGGAAGGGGTTAATTTTTGATTGAAAATTCTCCAACCATGAAGAAGAGAACAAGATGGAAACAAGTGCATCTTAAAAAAAAAAAAAAAAAAAAAAGAGGGGAAAAAGGGGGTTTGGGGTTGGTGGTGGAAAGGATTGAGATGAACCTATAGCCCACTCATTTTTCTTTTGGTTAAGAAAGAACAAAAATCCTATACTTAAAAACACAGACACTCAGCGAAAGGAAATAATGGAGTCTCATTCACCGAAGCTAACAATGCTGCTGTTTCTTGTGCTTGTTTTGCATTCCTTTTCTCTAATTTCATCATATCCGAGCTCTGACAGAGCAGCCCTTCTTGCTCTTCGCTCAGCTGTTGGTGGCCGTACCTTTTTGTGGAACACTTCAAATCTTACTCCATGCAACTGGGCTGGCGTCCAATGTTAGGGTAACCGTGTCACCGTTCTCCGACTTCTGGCTTCGTCTCTTTCCGGTTCCCTTTCGTCTAGTACTGTCTCGAACCTCACCGCCCTTCGCACACTCAGTCTTCTTCTCAATCTAGGGGAAAGTGGTTTTTTTTTTTTTTTTTTTTTTTTTTTTTTTTGGGAGGGAATAGGGAATACCGAAAATGCCCTAAAAAAAGAGGGCATGTGTCCTGCACATGACTGATTTGGCCGGGAAAATGGGAGGAAAGTTGTCGGAAGGACCAAGTTCTGACAACTTAAATTGTTAGGGGATCTAGTTAAAAATTTTTAAAGATTTAGGATCAAATTTGTGAAACGTAAATAATTTTAGGACCAATCCAAGGAATTTTCCTAATAAAAACTAAAATTAACAAATAATAAACTCCAATGCGTAAATGAGTTGGTAAGATACTCTATTGATTTAAGTGAGGTTGTAGATTCAAAATGCACTTATGTATATAACCGTTTAAAAATTTAGAGCCAAAGATTTACTCCTAAAAGGGATCTACCCTATTCGAGTTGAAATTCACATTAATATAAACATGACTTAAAGATACCGTCCATAGTTGGACACCATGTACTAAGAAAATTTTTTTACAAATAATATTAATAATAGAAATTTGTTATGAAATTGTACACCAGAATAATAAAAGTAACGAGAACGGTATAAGAGTAACAAGAGATATAGAGAGAAAGAGAATTTTATTAATGATCTTTCTGATTCCTTTGATACAAGTTGATTCGTATCTTTCATATGAAATTTGTTATCTAACTCGTTATTTATAGGGGAGTTTAAGGGAGGGTTGCATCATCAATGACATCATATTTATTGATCTCGAGATAAAGTGATAATGATGACTCTTGTATACAATGGACATCCACAAAATTCGAAGAAACTCTTCGAATTCATAACACTTCCCCTTGGATGTCCATAACATAAAAAATATGCCTCGTTAAAACCTTACTAAATAAAAAAAAAAAAAAAAAACACTGGAAAAAAACTCTTTGTGAAGAAAAAAGAGTACACTATTCTTTATGTGTAGATTTCTCCCATATTGAGATAAACTCTCGAGATCTTTATACTGACCCAAACCAATTTTACATATCAAGTTCTCAAAAGTTGCAGTCGGTAGTGCCTTAGAATAAATTTGCAATTATCACATGACCGAATTTGAAGCACATCAATTTCATATTTCCTTTGAAGTTCATGAGTAAAGAAAAATTTAAGTGAAATGTGTTTTGTCCTATCTCCTTTGATATATCCTCCTTTCAATTGAGCAATACAAGCTGCATTATCTTCATATAGAGGAGTTATAATCTCTCTTCCGAAGGATAAACCACAACTCCCTCTAATATAAAAAACTATTGACCTCAATCAAACACATTCTCGACTTGCTTCGTGAATGACTATAATCTCAACATGATTAGAAGAAGTTGCTATTAGAGTTTGCTTCGTAAAGCGCCATGATATAACAGTATTACCATATGTAAATAAATAGCCAGCTTGAAAACATGCTTTATGCGGGTCAGAAAGATAACCAACATCAGCATACCTAGTTAACTTTGGGTCATTTCTATTTGAATAAAACAATCCAAGGTCAATAGCTCCTTGGATGTATCTAAGGATATGTTTAATTCCATTCCAATGTTGTTGTGTTGGTGAAGAACTAAACCTTACTAATAAATTTATAGCATATGTTATATCAGGTTGTGTGCTATTAGCAAGATACATCAATCCACCACTAGCACTTAATTATAGTACTTCAAGACCAAGTAATTCTTCACCACTTTTTTGAGGTCTAAAAATATCTTTATTTACATCCAATAACCTCACGACCATTGGAGTACTTAATGAATGCGTTTTGTCCATGTAAATCTTTTTGAGATTTTAGTCGTATATGTTGATTGATGGACAAAAATTCCATCCTTCACATGTTCAATTTGTAATCCAAGACAAAACTTAGTTCTTCCAAAATCTTTAACTTCAAATTCTCGTTTTAAGCAATTAGTATCTTCTTGGAGCTCTTCAAGAGTTCCAACAAGATTGATATTGTCAACATATAGAGAGAGGATTACAAAACCAGATCTAGATTTCTTAATAAAAACACATAGACATATTTGGTCATTTTTATAGCCTAATTTCAACAAAAATTCACTAAAGCGATTATACCACATGCGTCCAAATTGTTTTAACCCATATAATGATTTCTACAGTTTTATGGAATAATTTCCATGAAGGCCATTACAACTCCTAGGCAAATTGAATCCTTTTGGGACTTTCATATAAATTTCATTCTCAAGGCTTCCATATAGATAAACCGTAACAACATCCATTAGACACATGTCAACCTTTTCATGAATTGCAAAACTTATAAGATATCGGAGTGTAATAGCATCAATCACGGGTGAATAAGTTTGATCATCAATACCCGATTTTTACGAGAAACCTTGTGCGACAAGTTGTGCTTTATACCTTATGACTTCATTATTCTCATTTCGCTTTCATACAAAAACCCATTTATAACTAACATGTATTATATCATTTGGTATTTGGACTACAAGTCAAAAACTTCTCGTTTAGGAAGTGAATTTAACTCCGATTGAATTGCATTTTTCCATTTAGGGCAATCATTTCTATGCCGACATTCTTCAATTGATGATGGATCAAAATCCTCATTATCCTTGAGGATATCAAGGGCCACATTATATGCAAATGCATCACCAATAATTATTTTCTTTCTATCCCAACTGCTACTGGAAGTGGTATAATTGATAAAAATCTCATGATTCTCTTCACATTTGTAGTTGGAATATTTTCACCAGTTGTCCCTCAGTCTTCTTTTTTCTATTTCATCCATATGATTATCTTGATCATTTAATCCTTTTCTCTTTCGAGGATTTTTATCCTTAGAACCAAGGGGTCGGCCACGCTTTTGACGTGCTTTTGATTTAACAATTATAGAAGTTATATTACGTCCTATAAAGATCTCTATTCTTATAGGAGCATCTATAGTTGGAATATGCGATTTACTTACTCTACTGGAGTTAGCAAAAGAATCTAGTAGTTGATTTGCAATTCTTTGTAAATGAATTATCTTTTGAACTTCTAGTTCAGTCACACTTGTGCGTGGATCTAAATGACTCAATGATGTTGTCCAAGCAAATTCTATTTTATTATGCCATTTATTTTCTCCCCTTAAATTGGGAAACAAATTTTCATCAAAATGACAATTAGCAAATCTTGCTGTAAAAGCATCCCCTGTCAAAGGTTCAAGATACCTGATAATCGATGGGGAATCATACCCAACATATATCCACAATCTTCTTTGAGGACCCATATTTGTACATTGGGTTAGTGCAATTGGAACATATACTGCAATCTAAAAATTCTCAAATGAGCAGTATTAGACTCTGAACCAAAAGCCAACTGTAAAGGAAAAATATTATGATAACTCGATGACCTTAAATGCACAAGTGTTGTAGCATGCAAAATGATTTAGCAAGACCATTTAGCAAGATGTAGGGAGATTTGTTTCATTAACAACGACCTAACAATTAATTACAATCTTTTGATAAATGATTTAGCAAGACCATTTTGTGTATGAACATAAGCTATTGGATGTTCAACAGTTATTCCTATCGACATGCAATAAGTATCAAATGCATGTGAAGAAAATTCACTAGTATTATTTAGACAAATTCGTTTAATTAGATAATCAGGAAATTGAATTCTCAAGCGAATTATTTGGGCAAATAATCTGGCAAACGCCAGGTTGCGAGTTGATAATAAATAAATATGTGACCAACGGGGGTCGATGCATCAATTAAAACCATAAAATATCTAAATTGTCCACACGGTGGATTAATCGGTCCACATATATCACCATGAATCTGTTATAGAAATATAGGACTTTCAGCTCCTACTTTCAATGATGAAGGTCTTACAATTAATTTCCCTTTAGAACATGCAGCACATGATAGATTATTTGAAGTTAAAACATTTTGACTTTTCAAAGGATGACCATGCATAGCCTCAATTATTTTTCGCATCATAATTGATCTTGGATGACCTATACGATCATGCCAAATCATAATGTAACAAAATTAGTAAACTTCTGATTTACTAAATGATGCGCCTCAATAGTATAGATTTTTGCTTAATATAGGCCAAAGGAAAATGATGGTAGTTTTTTCAACAAAGATTTATTATTGAAGGTCATTTGAGTAATGCATTAATATTCATGATTATCATCCTCCATAGTTTCAATATGATATCCATTACATCGGATATCCTTAAATTTCAATAAATGTTTTTGGGACATTGGAGGAAAATATTGTTTTATCAATCACAATTATAGTTTCTTTAGGTAAGAATATATTAACTCTTCTGGAGCCCTCAATAAGTTTTGAACTACCATTTATCATAATAACGCTTGTTTCTCCCACGTTCAAATGAGAAAAATATTTTCATATTTAAATATGGTGTGTGTAGTTTCATTATCAGTTAGATATATATCTTCTATGTCATATTTTAATCCAGAAAATGAGAGAATAATCATATGATAATAACAAAATATTTACAAACTTAAATATTCAAACTATAAGAGCATAATAAGAGAACTATATAACAAAATACCAAAATACCAAAATAATAAAATATAAACATAATCATACTAAAATATTAAATAAATAATAAAAGATAAAGATACTAAAATAATAATGTCAATACTAAATAAATAATAAAATATAAATAATATTAAGATATAAATTAGATGTCGTACTATAAGTCCGAGACTAACGACTTCTCATGTCACAATATAATATTTGTGTTCATGATTTTTCGAAACCATATTTTCTTTATCATTATTATTTACCCACTTCTGGTAGTCATCAATATTTTTAGCACTTGAATCTTTATTTTGACAACTGTAATTATAAGTGTCATATTTATCACAACCACGAATATGTCCAAGATTATATTTACGGCCATGACCACGATCTATTATGGGATCATGAGTTTTAACAGTATTCACTTTAGTAGAACTTGTTGGTCGGGCTTCATAATTTTTCATCAATAACTCATTATTTTGTTCAGCTACAAGAAGACAAGAAATTAAATTAACATATTTCTTAAAACCTTTCTAATGATATTGTTGTTGCAAGACAATATTTGTGGCATGAAAAGTAGAGAATGTTTTCGCTATCATGTCATCATCCGTTATATTTTCTCCATATAATTTTAACTGCGAGACAATTTTATACATCGCAAAGTTATACTCATTTACAGATTTAAAATCCTGTAACCTCAAGTGCATCTAATCATACCGTGCCTTAAGCATGACAACCATCTTCAGGTGGTCGAATCTTTCTTTCAAATTTTGTCATAAAATAAGAGGATCTTTCACGGTAATATATTCTATTTTCAAATCTTCATGAAGATGAAGAAAAATCATAGTTTTAGCACTATCTTGTGCTAATGATCCCCAACAGTGTCTACCAAACCCATCGCAACTAGATGCATCTCGGAATCAAATGTTCATAACAAATAATTTCTTACGGTGACTTCAAGAGCCACAAATTCAATCTTAATAAGATTTGTAATGTATAGAGATAACATACCTTTTTATTCTTGAATCAAACTTCAAATGATTTTTCATAAGAAAAACAACGTACCTTTTTATTTTTGATACAATCTTCAAACACCTTATTTGATAGTAGAGACTTGTACTGATAATGTATTATGAAATCGTACAACAAAATAATAAAAGTAACGAGAACGGTATAAGAGTAACAAGATATATAGAGAAAAATAATTTTATTAATGATCTTTCCGATTTCTTTGATACTAGTTAATTCGTATCTTTCGTATGAAATTCGTTATCTAATGAAATTGTCTTCTAGACCCTCTGTTTATAGGGGGGAGTTAAGAGAGGGCTGCATCATCAATGATATCATATTTATCGATCTCGAGATAAAGTGATAATGATGACTTTTTGATACAATGGACACGAAGAAACTCTTCAAATTCATAACAAAATTGGGTTACTAATCAACGGCCCAAATAACATTTGGACTATAATTCTGGACCGCTTCAACTGGAAAGGGACCCATTAAGATTGTGACTTAATTGGATACCCAACTTCACTTATCGGGTCCCGAAATTCGCTATCTCTGCAATTCACTAATCTGAGGAAATGTCAAAATTAGGGCATTTCAATTTCCTTTCCCTTGCCGCCTGGTTCATACACCATTTCTTCCTCTGAATAAAAAGAAAAAGAAGGAAAATTTCCCTCCATGAGCTACTTTATCACCCATCACTTTTCCCTTTCGATGCAATACAATGTCGGGAAACGATGCTTTTTCACTACCCAATGTTGCCGGAAAAGAACAGTAGCGGTCGGTTCACGTCGTCGCCACCATCGCCGTCGTCTCCTGAAACACCTCCCGAACTCCGACCAACCTTCTTCTCCATCGGAACAGAGCCTAAAAATTATACTGAACGTGGATAGTTTGACGAATTCTAGGCCAGTGAGTTACGTGAATGGCCTGGTGGAATTTTCTCAGCTGAAGCTCAGTGAGTTCATTTTCGCTGCCGATGACGCTTTCAGAGACCTCCAAAATCTTGTCTCGGTCGACGAGAATACCAAGAGAGTAGAAGTATCCTGTCCCAGGTCCACTGTTCAATTTGTTGGTGCTCTTTTGATTTCTAGTTTGATAATTGTTTTTGTCCTCAAGGGTTTTATTAATTTTTTGTTTGGAGGATATAGGTATAATAGAGGTAACGGTGGTGAATTGATTTATAGAAGGGATCGTAGTTTGGGTGGAAAAGAAGTGCTTGTTGGGAGGGTAGCAGATGTGGAGACAAGTAGGAGTGGAAAGAAAGATCATAGGGATTGGCGTATGAGTATTCTTCATGATGTTGAGGATGAAGGGATCAGGAAAACTTCGTTTTGGGATAGGAGAAAGAGGAGGAGGTCCGTAGAGAAGCTGCCAAAATGGTGGCCGGCTTCTGTTCCAGGCACAGGCCAGGGTTTGTCTGGTGATGCCAAGGAAGAGTTTCAGAGAATGGCTAACAGGCTGATTCGAGGTAACAAATTATAGTATCTATCAAGCTTCCATTGTTGTCATGATGCTTTTTTGTCATCAAATTACAGAATTAATGAATTTGCTTTCCAGAAATGTTGGACAAGAGAATGAGGGGCATAGACATTTCAGCAGAAGACATAATTCATTTACGTCGTATATGCAAGACATCTGGTGTAAGAGTTTCCATTGACACAGAAAATGCGCGTGATTCATTTTATCGTACAGCAGTGAATCTTGTATTGAACTCTTGTGAAAGTTTGTGGACACAGTCTGGTTTGATTGATATTGATGGTGAGGATCCCAGAAATTTCGTTGCTGGGCTTTCTGAGAACATTAGTATTGAGAGCAGCCGTGCTGCAAGAATGGTGTCTGCAGCTGTGGCTGCAAGGACAAGGTCACGGTTCTTGCAAGCATGGGCCTTGGAAATACAAGGCAATCATTCTGAAGCAGTGGCAGAACTGCTAAAAATATGCCTCATTCACCGGACATTTCCTCCTGACGAATATTCGCCTGAGATGGAAATGGTTGCTCGGGGACTTGAGAAACAATTAAAACTAGATCAAAGAAAATTTTTACTGAACACACTCGTTGGGGTCTGTGGTAAAGAGACACAAGGAAGTTTGGCTGAAGCTTTGGGCTTAGCAACGTCCCTCGACGAGGTTGGCGATCAGCAAGCAAATGAACTTGTCTAACATATAGACTGTACAATATCTTTTACTGCCTTAAAGTTAGGGAAATTGCAAGAATCAACAATAAGAAAGGCAAATGGTATCAGTCAATCTGCTGAGCATTTGGAAATAACCATAGGCCGAGCCATCACCTGCTCATCAAAGAGGGCAGAGCAAGGTATTATTTACAACAGCCATTGATTATTTTGAATATGTATAATCAAATTGATATCATGTTCATTGAATTCAAGTGAAAACCACAAAGCAGAAGCAAATAGAGCTTCATAGTTACTCTTCTGAGGAAAATAATGTATAAAAGATTAAAAAAAAAAAAAAAAAAATGAAAAAGAAAACTTGGGAAGGCAGAAAGTGATGAGGAATATTATTCTTTGCTTGTTTCATTATCCAATATTGGAATCTGCTGAGGAATATCATTACTTGTGCCAATTGTTGTCTTTCTTTTTCCTTGTGGAAGTCATTGGATGGATTGAGAATTATTGTCACAAAATATATAAATTGAATGTACTGGATTTGAATCCATTTCCTTGTGCTTGCTAGAAGCTCAGCATCTGACCATCTGACCACAATTTTCCACTACTATCCTCCTTTTTTTTTTTGTTTGAAAAAAACAACTATCCTCTTGAAACCGAAGAATTTCCAATCTTAACTTTTTATATACTAAACTTACACAAAAGAAAGGGCAAGCCTTGCTCGGTGAAGTTTCTGCCCAACCCTATTTGTAGAAATATGAGTTTTAGTAAAGTGTTTTCTAAAAACACAAAAGGGTAGTTTGGTATACTTGTCTTAAAGTTTATAACTACACCTATTTCTTTTAATCTGTTTCTTGAAAATTCTTCATGGATGTAGCTTCCCTTACTTCTCTGAATGATATATATATATATATTTAATAAAAAATATATTACATAATGTAAATAGATTGATTTATTACATCACCTCATCGGACAACAGTTATATTGAAGCTTTTCTAAAGTGGGGCTTTCCTTGTGTAGGATGAAAGATATGGTTGATTCATTACCATAAAAAGACATTGCCTGCAAAAAAAACTCACATATCTTTGCCTACAACACTTCACTATTATTATTAATAAAATACAATAGATACGTATCTAAGTAGATGATTATGTTAAATATAGGAGAAAAGATACAAAGATTATGGAATTCCCCTCTTGCAATTGGTCCAATTATTATTATTTTTTTAAAAACAAAAATTCCAGAATTCTAAATCTAACCAAGAAATCTGTCAATTGATTGATTACTTTATAATCTAAGTCTCCGAATCAGGTTGAAGAATTGTGCTTCACAAATTTAAGGGGAAAAAGAATTTAATCATATTGTAATTTTAGATATTTCTTTATGTGAATTTTTCTTGAATTAGTAGTGCCAATTTAAAAGAAAATAAAGGCAACAATAATTGCACAGAAGTGCTCAGTTCACTAACTCTTCAAAAAATGAAACTTGAACACGTGTAAAAGGAAATGAAATGGAAATCACCAAGAAACAAAAATACTATTTTGGGTAAATCCCTTAAAAAAAAAAAATGGAGGAATAAACTATAACAAATCAAGAATGCACTAAACTCATTCATCAGCAATTTCATTTGGCAATTAGCTACACTCAATATAATATTATTATCATCATTTTTTTTTCCTTTTTAAAATGTAACACACACACACACACATATAAATACACATAGTACATATGCATATAAAGTATATCTTATGCTTTACATGGATGGATGTAACTTATCAATTTAGAAGTAATTAATTTGATACTCTATGTGTGTTATAAAATATATATATATATATATATATATATATATATATGACTGATTGGTTGGACTAATTGAATCAAGAATTAATCAGATCAAAATAATTGTTGAATGAGAACAAAGTGGTAGTCCAATGGTGTGGCTTCCTTTGTTTAGGTGTTTTCACTTGGCTTATCAAGTGGAGGACCTATGTTCGAATCTCACTAGGGACGGCCACGTGCTGTAATCTTGGGTTATATTTCAGTAAATTCCTATTAAATTAGTAGATAAGGATACCGGGTTAAAAAAAAAAAAATAACGGTTGAATTGTAATTCAATTGAACCGTTTTAATTGATGAGTATGAACTGATGGAATTGAGTTGAATTGATTTAAATTAAATTGCAATAAAAATTAATTTAATCATTTTGAATTTTAATATATATATATATATATATATATATATTAAAATACATAATTTATGAAATGGAGCCAATCAAATTTAAATAAGTTTAAATTTAAATACATAATTTTATTATGTATATTAAAATCATAAATAATTTTTGTTTGGCTATCCTATTTCCTTTATAACACGTTAAAAGGAACATGCTTGCCCATCTCTTGGCAAATTCATATTTTTAACATTTCAACAAAAAGTTTTTTTTTCTTCTTTTAATTTTTTTTTGAGTTTTTTTTTTTTTTTTCCTTCCAACATGACCAAATTGATGACCTTTTGAGATCATAAATAAGTCTGTTCTATGCCTTCTTGTTAACTAAAAAATTGATATGTATTATTAATATATTTGAAATTTTAAAATTATTTAACGAAAAAATAAGAAAAATTAAATTTAAAAATATATTATCTTTCTTAATATATATAAATTTAATTAAACGTGACAAATAATTATTTGAAATATAATAGGTAATATATATTAATTTATTAAAAGAACATTCAATAAAAAATCATTCAATCAACCAAGTAGGCGTAATTCAGTTTGAAGCAGCTTCATTTAGGATTCAAAATATCATGAGTTTAAGACACATTAGAGGTAAAAATACCTCATTTTTTTTTTTTTAAATCATTCAATTTCTAACAATGGAAACAAAATTAAATATAGTTAATGAGATCCCAGTGTAAGTTTGTTATTTGAAACTAAATTAAACTATTAAATTAAAGTAGGGGTAATTATAACAAAATATAAGGCAGCATAAAAAATCATAAATAATTCCTTCACTTTGAAAGAAGTCCAAGAAAGGAAATTGGGACCAGTTTTCAAGGATGGAAAGAACACAAAATATTTCCCTTAGGACCACAAGATTAATGACAATTCTAGGAGCTTATATATATATATATTTAGACCATTCGGTATTCTAAATCACTACTTTAACTTCGGTTTGAGTTGTA
>JAXGGT010020087.1:0-16401 GCA_035583425.1 Marsdenia floribunda
TTTATTTCAGATCCAACTCCAAGACCCAATAAGCAAGTAAATACGGGCTTGAATTAAAAAGGCCCGTGAAGTCCAAGGAAACCCTAAGAAGGGCGAATAAAACAAGAAGAGGCGGCATAAACAAAGGGTAATTCGGAATTAAGAGAGAAGAGAGGCGAGAGAAGAGAGTTTTTCGAGTATAATAACGAACAAAAAGTAGGCAATTAATTTTGATTAAATAAAAGGTTTAGTTTAGTTTTTATTTAGTATTATTTATGAAAGAATTCGTCAAAATATTAAGAGAGAGACAAAGAGAGAGAGAGAGAGGGGAAAAAAATAAATAAAAATGAAGAAAGAGGTGGAAGTGGTTTGCTCTGCACAGTTGAAAGGACAGATCTGTGGTCTGCTCTGCAGTTTGTTGTTTCTTCTTTAGTGGTAGAGACGGTGGTGGCTGGTGAAGTGGTGAGAAACGCGTGGAGAGGAGAGGGCAGAAACACGAGAGGTGGTAGCTTTTTAATTTTTTAATTTTTTTAATTCATTAGGACTTATATTTTTTAAATTTATAAATTGACCCCTAAATATTTAAAATAATTAACTCGACCAGTTGTAATGGCCGATTCACAGTTCAATCAGTCCGACCAGCCGATCTAAAGCAGTTCATAGTTTTTAGCACGATTTTTTTATTAAACCAAATAGATTTTGGGGCAAGTTCACGGCTCGATTGGTCTAGTTCGGTCCACAAAACATTGTTAATAAGATCCCATTAAAAAAGTAAATTTTGTCAATCAAGGTCCTTTTTTCTATGGTATATTTTAGCCAACCAGTCCTTTGAACACGTGAAACTATATGCAAACTTTATCATTACAATTATAATATTTTTCACATAAACACAACTGAGATAACCCAAATTGAAAATATCTAAACTATCTTGAGCACCCATATCATCTTGATAGAGACCTTAAAATTGAAATAAGAATAACAATTAAATTATAAACAATCAATATTAATTTAAATGAATTCAAATAAAAAAAAAATTGAAATTATAATATCATTAATAAAACCGTAATTAATACAACCTAATAAGATAATCAAAATTACAATAATATTGTCAAATAACATAACTAAAATCCTAATAGCATATATAAAATCCTAATAACATAAAATAATAACATATATAAAATCGTAATAATGTAACATAATAACTGTGATAGTATTGTCATGCCCTCGTTGGTGGTGCAAAAGAGCCAGGAGGAGGTAGCACCAGATGAAGAAGCATGCTGGTCAACTAAAATGAGGTCATCAGCATCATCAACTAGCACTGGTGGTAATGATGGTCCACCTACTGATTGAACAAGTACTTGTAGGTAATTGCTAAGAATGGTTTTCCTTTCCTTATATTTTTTTCACCCTTTGTTTATACTTCACCTAATTTTGTACAACCTTATACAACTCTTTTTGTAATTTCTCCACCTCAGTGAAATAGTAGATGAAATTGTGACATCTAACTTAGATTTTACCAAACTAAACTCTAATCCTAAGCCAAAGACTCGACCCTTCTTCAAACCACCACATACCTTAGCAAATAATTTTTTATCATAAGGAATAATAGCATTGTTTATAGAGTACGATGATGAAGAACTCTGTGTTTATTTCATCTTAAGCATATTGACATCCTCCTGAAAGTCATGAATAGATATAACATTATAAGCATAATATTTATTCCAATAATTTAAATATTTATCATGGGATCCAAATTTAAAAAATATTACCATTACCTTTTTGGAGTGCTCATTAAAAATTCACCTTTCTTTGGTCCAAATTGAAACATGTGTAGACGTTCGAACAATTCCTAACATTGAAAGTTTTCTCCTTCTTGTTGTCGTGACATCACTCAAAAAGGATAAATATTACAATAATGCATTTACATTATTTTGGGAGCATTAATTATCAACTGATATGAAATAGTAAGTATAGAGGACAACATATGAACACTCTCCACCCGTAGGGGTTGCTACAACATAGTTACATTTAAATAAATATCATATGGAGTAATTTAAACATCATGCACAATTGTGTACAGGATAGAGCCCTTAAATAGAGCCAGAGAAATAAATCAGGGGGGAAGCCATTATAGTTTCCAGCTTCCTCAACATACTTGATTAAGTCACAAAACTCGCAAATTACAAGTATAAGTATCAAGATAAATAACCAAAACTCGCAATGTGGTTACTAGTTGGCACCATGCAATACATGTTGATACAAACAATAGCTCCATAAACTCCAATATATCACACATCCAAACAAATTTACTACTGCAAACATCCAATTGAAGACTTGCAAAAGAAATGATGAAGGATTATCATCCAATCAGCCTTCCAAACAGTTTTCATTATCTTTATTGAAGGGTATATTAGTCAATCAAGCAAGGCTGAAACGCTAGATGACTAAATCATCTAAGTTTCCATTCCCCTTATATATATATATATATATAGTGTGCTAAGATTACATAGATAATCAATTACCTTGATTTACTTTGCTATTACAGATTATTAATGTTTGATTAGTTTAACAAATTTTCTATCCGGAGATTAGACATGGCAACTGCAGAACAAAAGTCTTGCACTTGCTATTATTTCTCTTCTAATTAGAGGACACAAAAAACCTTGTAACTCAAATTTTTGAATTTTCTAGCAAGCACATAAAAAAAAAAAAAAAAAAAAAGGAAAGGCTGGTAAAATGGTATTGATAATCCTCCAACCTTTAGTATCTACGAGTTTTGAGATTGGAAAATGTATTTAACAAGAGAGGAAATTAAAAGGTGTGGACAAAAGTAACTCTAATTGGAAAAATCTGAATCCCAGTGGACAATCTAAACATGCGAAAATGAGGAATCTTGTACAGTTGACTGCAACATGTTTTCTAAGGATTCTTGGCATAAAAATAGTACTATAGAACACAATCATAAGTAGAGAATTTTCAGCTTTAGGTGCGCCATTAACTTGGCATCACATTTAAATTCTGTCAAAATACATTCTATTAAATCATCATAGGAACCTCTGCTTCATAAAAATAAAAAACATACAGGAAGCTTACCTTTTTTTTTAAGAATACCAAGAATTTCCTTTTTTTCTTTTAAGAAAGAAAAATACATTTAGAATCATTTGGAGACAAATATACAAGTTGAATGCCCCTAACCCTTCTAGAAATCTTAGAGCCTCAGCTAAACAAATATCAGTTACTCGAATATCAACAAAGCTCCATCCATACAGAGATATATATATATATATATATTTGTGTCCTACTAATTGAGATAATGAACAACTGTTTCCAAATATGGCTATCTGTTACTGCAATTAGTATCGCATTCAAGGCTGTACTAGGAAAGATGAAAATATTTGAAAGCAAAGTTCCATGTCTAGAATATCAGTGACCAGATTAAAAATTCACATTGAATATAATTTCTTGTGCATTCATTTAGGTATACAAAAGGAATATTAAAGAGCACATTGCTAATATACCTTCAGGATGAGCCAGAATAGACAGAAACATAACGATTCTTGGTTCAAAAAAGAAATGAAAATAAAAATTAAAGCAAATACCACCAACTAGAATAGCAAGAAATATTAGAATATATCCATCACAATATTATCCCTTGTAGTGTTCTTACTCTCTTTTTCTTTACCTTTTGGCAGTTGTTCTAAATTAGCTATTATATATTACACGAGTCTCTGCTTTTGTCGTTTGAAACAACCTGTACCTTAAAAAAAATAAAAAACAAAAGACCATGAATCATTCAGCAGACGCAATTTGTCAATTACCAAAGAAATAAAACGAAAGGAAAAGAGGAACAAAAACCACATCTTTAGCAGCCACTGAACAAAAAAGAACATATTACATAAACCCTCATGTCACAGATTAGTTCACTTAAGCCAAAGATTTTTATAAAATTATTAACTGCAATAATTTGTAAAGGTTTCAGGAGAGTAGTTGCATAGAAGAAAACCTTGCTGTTGGGAAAAATAAGAGAAGTTGATTGCCGCAATTGTTTTGATTCTTCTACTACTACCTCCACCTTGTCTTCTCCATTTCTGTGCATCAAACAACAGCCCATGTATCAATCAAGTTCCTGAG
This sequence comes from Marsdenia floribunda, assembly GCA_035583425.1. Lineage (NCBI taxonomy): Eukaryota > Viridiplantae > Streptophyta > Magnoliopsida > Gentianales > Apocynaceae > Marsdenia > Marsdenia floribunda. The sequence goes on from JAXGGT010020087.1 coordinate 4,111, forward strand.
CTTGTCTTTAATCATCCAACAAGTACTGTCATTCGGTGTTTCAAGTTTCAAGAATCCAAAAAAGTCTTTCAATTTGTAATTCATTTGTCTTATCCCTTTTGTTTGGTTGAGTTTTTTTTTAAAAAAAAAGGAAAAAAAAAAAATCAAGAAATCATATATTTTTTATATATAAGGGTCATTTTTTTTTGGAATAAGGAATCATATCTTTATATACCAGGACGTCTAAGATATTTTTGTTGCGAAGAGAGTAGGAAATTGAAAAAAAAAAAAAAAAAAGAAAAAGAAAAATGCAAAGCTATATAAATTTGCATAAATGCGGATGCCTTGTGACATAACAAGGCTTGGAGGCGAGGGTGGGGGAAAAAGAGATGCTAGCCCATCACTAGCAATAACAACTGGTGATGTTCTAACACAACATAAAAATCCAGAAAAGTTCAGAGGGAAAAAAGCAAAAACAAGGGAAGGGGCAGAATGGTGATGTTGGCTTTTTGCAAAAAAAAAAAAAAAAAAATCCAAAAACCTCTGCTTCATAAATTCTGTCAAAATAGAAATAGAAAACACACAAGAAGCTTACCTGAAAGAACTTTGAATTGAAAATCTGGATTTCTCCTATCTAAAATAGGGCTTTGAACCAGCCTTACAAACCCAACCTGTTTAACTCGGCTTCGTGGCAGAAAATCCGCTATTCTTCGCATTAAGAATGGAGAATTCTTCATCTTCACCGGAATTCCGACTTGGGTCAAAGGAGATGGAGTTGGAGGAGGCTTTTTAGTAGTTTGATGATCTCCATTTGCAAAATTACCCGTCCCAAATGCAGAAGCTACAAGTTTCAAATTAAATTTGCTTTCCATTTATCTCTTGGATTCTTCAATCTTCCTTCCAATTAAACAAAGAGTATGGATTTTTCTCAAGAAGAAGAAGAGGAAGATGTGGAGGAATTTTGTAAAGGAGGGAAGAGTAAAGTGAAATTTTGGTAAAGGAGGGAAGAATAAAGGGAAATTTTGTCCGATTTCTTTTGCCTTTTTTTTTTTCCCGTTTTTCTTTTTCTTCAATTCTCTTTCTTTATTATTCCTAAATAATTATTTATATAATTTTTACCTTTAAAAATATATAATTTTTATTTAAATTTTCTACATTTTCAATATTTACTAATCTTTTGGGGGCGATAAACGAGACGATTTTAAGGACGAGTGCATTTTTAAATATATTTAGATAAAATAAGTCATCTCATCATTGGTTCCAATATTTAAAATGACTTTTTAGCACTACAAAATTTCAATATTTACTATTGTTTTTGGACGGTGTATGGGATGAATTTAGCTATAAACAAAATATATTATTTTAAATTTTATATATTTAATTTTAAAACTATATAAAATAGCTTGGCTTCTTTAGAATATCATTCTTTTGACTCAACAATTCTATGTACTCAACAAATCTATGTACTCATGTTCTCTTCTGCTTATCATGCTCACATGGTAGGGAAGCAACGATTGAGAGAAGCTATCAAATCTGTAACGGTGAAAAATGATTACATAAAAGATATTAAATCTGTTGTGAGTTGCTGATTAATATGTTTTCATGTCCAATTTCAACTCTTTTATGCAAAATTTTGGCATTATTGGAGAGAAAGTGCTTCTGGAATTAGCAGTAGAAAATTGGGCATTTTAGTCCTTGTATTGTATATTGTAAAGGTGGATGGTTATTTTAATTGTAATTTTGTACAAAATTAATTGAAATATTTTATTATTCTATTGTAAATTTTTTTTGTGAATTATTTATAATTTAAAAATAATTTAAAATGAAAATTATAATCATTATTTTTCTAGCATCATCAGATATGAAACCTTATATTTTATTTCAACTCTTTTAATTCTCATTTTATATTTTTTTTTGTTTTGAACAATTTTATCCTCAAATTATAACCTTGCAATTAATTTGTCTCTTAATTTAAAAAATTAAAATAATCTCTAACTTTTTTATATAAAAGTGTTTAATAAATATTAATTATTATATACTACATAAATATTATATACTATTTATTTCAGTGTAAGTATCTGTTGGATCGCCATATTATGATATATATAAAAAAACACATCTAAAAATAAATTTGAATATATATATAAAATATTCTTTTCAGTTTTTATTAATTGGTACAATATTTTAGTCATGTATTGCAGTCTCAAATCTCTCTCATAAATTTCTTTCAAATTAGTTGATTAAAATATAAGATTATCAAAAATATTTTAATTTATATTTTTTATTAAGAAAATAAATGAAGTCAATTTTCAATTTAATATTTTTATATGTAACAAATAAAAAAAAAACGAGAGTAATATGATATATATGGTATATAAAGTTTGGTCAAAATTAGCTTTGACTTTATCAATGGCTTGAAGCTTGGTCACACCTTAAAAAAAAAAAAAAAAAAAAAAGGTTTTAGAACAAGAATTGATAAGCCAATAATCAACATCAAATTCGAATATCATTTTTTAATGGATTTTAATATATTTTAATATATCATATTAAAACTATTTTAATTTATTTTAATTATTATTGTATTTATATGTATTAATTGTTAAACATTTTTTAAAAAAGTTTTTACTCGTTATTCACATTTTTTTGAAAAAAAAATTTAAAAAATTAATTATTTTTAATTAAAAATATTTAATTTTTTAATTTCATTTTGATTGTAAAGGAAAAAGAAATATTAAAAAAATAGTGATGGGGTAAATATTCTTTATCGTTATCTGTGTGGAAAACTTTGCACTCGCAAATTCGTCGCAATTATTGAATTAAAAAAGCACTCGTAAATCCATCACCATTTGTGAATTTTAACGAACATACGCGCAATTCCCACACTATCTGCGTAGGCTCTGATTCTATTGCAAATTAGCCTCACAAATTCATTGAATTTTAATGTACCCTATCTACGTAGACTCTGATGCTATTGCAAATAATTAGGATTATATACGCTATTATGCTATGTTAATTATGTTATATTATTAAAATTTTATATATGCTATTTTTTATGTTATTAGGATTTTATTTATGTTACTCTACAATATTATTGTAATTTTGATTATGTTATTAGATTATATTAGTTTTGGTTTAATTCATGATATTATAATATTATAATTTCAATTTCTTTATTTGGATTCATATACATTAATGTTTTAAATAATATTGGTCTTTTATAATTTAATTGTTATGGTTATTTCAATTTTAATGTCTTTATTACAAATGTAATTAGGAAATATTAAGTTATTAAAAACATATATTTAATATAAAAAATAAAATTTCTATCATAGGAACTCGTAAATCTGTCACAAACAGCGAGGGCACGCAAATGTACTACGGAATAGGCACTCGTAAATCTGTCGCAATCAGCGAAGGCTTTGTGAGGGCATGAAAATGTATCATAGAATCGACACTCGCAAATCCCTCACTCAAATCCCTCACAATCAGTGAGGGATTTGCGAGGGCTATTTAATCTACCACAAACATGGCACTCACAAATCCATCGCAATTAGTGAGGGCAAGAAAACGTACAACAGAATAGGCACTCTCAAATCTGTCGCAAACAGCGAAGGCTATGCAAGGGCACTAAAATGTATCATGGAATAGGCACTCGCAAATTTTTCGCAGTCAGTGAGGGATTTGCAAGGGCTATTTAATGTACCACAAACACGCGACACTAGCAAATTTGTCACAAATAATGAATTTTAAGGTACCCACACTATTTGCATAGGCTTTCATGCCATCGCACATCCTTCGCAAATTGGCACTCGCAAATCCGTCGAAATTTGTGACGACTATTATTGACATTGCAAATCTGCCGCAATTACCGATGAAATTTGTGGCCGTCGCAATTCCTACGCAAATAACGATGGATTTGTGAGGCATGGTCAACGAGTCCATCCCAAATTTTATGACATCGCTGTGCCCTCGCAATTTCTGACACTCCTTGGCCCTCGCAAATTTCTATCACAAATCTGCATTTTTCTAGTAGTGTGTGTATATTAGCCTACGAGGCCCATTTAACAAATAAAATCATGTTCAACACTAATATACAAAGGAAAATTTGTTTGGCCTTTCAAGTCCTTTAAGCAAAATAAATCTTGGCCAAGACGGTCCTTTTTATAGGGTATGTTTTAGCCAAAGAGGTCATTTTAACTAGGAAATTCTTTTTTGACCCTGATATTTAAATGACAGTTTTTTAGTCGTTAAGGTCCCTTCAACAAATTAAATTTAGTACAATAAGGTTGCTTTTATACCATGTCTTTTAGCCAACAAGGTCATTTTAAGAATAGAAAATCCATTGCGAAACTTATATTTGATGGATAACTTTTTGGACATTAATAAGCAATATTTTTAGAACCAGACCGATGATTGAACCAGAAAAGTTAGTGGTTCACGGTTTAATAGTTCAATCGTAATTGAACTTTAATTGAACCGATGACGTCTTAAATTAAAAATTATAAAAAATATTTATTATAAATAATATAGTTTTTAGTAATTTAATGCAATTTTAATTTATAAAATTATTTATAAATATTTCATATTTATTATTTACTATTTAGTAAATATTTGTATTTTATATATCTTTGAAACTAAAAACAAATAAAATTAAGAAAATATTTACTTTAATTTTTACAATTAAATAACTAGTTAATTATAATATTTAGAAGTCAAAATCACCATTTTAGATCCACACGTTTTTCAAAAAAATACAAAAAATGAAATTTGGGAGATCAAACTCTTGTTTTTGGGTCGTGGAGCTGTCGTATCTAGTGGCCAAAACGATGGCTCCCAGCCATATTTGGTAAGTTTTATATCTGCCAAATTTTTGTAGTGCTCTTTGGCTTCATCTCAATCCTTTGATTGATATGATATTAGATCTAATCCTTTCAAGGGTCTTTGGACTTGATTTCTGAACAGAGTTGACTTCGAGAGCCGTTGAGCCTTGATCTCAATCTTTCTGTCAATATTTGATTCGATATCTTCGAGGGCATTCCAAGTTAATTTGATCGTGAAAATAGTATGAACTTGGAAGGGAAGAGTCTGATGCCACAGAGCTTCGCTGCTTCCAAGATGTTCTATTTTGAACCCTCTTGAGTTTCTATTTATAGAGGAAGAGATGACAAAGAAGAAGCATCTGATTACTCAGATACCTTCTTGATGGTAATGTGGCACAATTTGGTTTGTTGGGACACTCTTTCAATTTTCATTAGTTGGACTCTCACATTACCACGAGTCAGCATGTGATTCGCCGTTGTAAAAAGTGATTAGGTAGAACTTTAGTTACTATTTAATTAATCTTAAATTACTTTTACAAATATTTTTTTTCATCTACAATCCCTTCAAGACAATATTATTTAGCCAATAAAGTTCCATTAACATAGGACATTCTTTGAAATTTTCTTAATGTAAGGTAACTGAAACAATTAATTTGCCCCTTCCCATTTTGGAATAAATCAATTTCGTTTCCATTTAAGTTTTTTTTCATCATTATTTTACTTTTCACACCTTCGTGATGGATAACCATTTAGTCATTAAGGTCCTTTGACAAAGAACATTTTGTCCAACAATGTGCCTTGTATACCTTGTCATTTATTCAACAAGGCTGCTTTAATAAGAAAATAATTTTTAACGCCAATATTCGAAAGATAATTGTCGAGCCATTAAGGTCCCTTTAAGTAAGTAAGTTTTCACCAACAACGTTCCTTTTATATATACTGTGTATATTAGCCTACAAGGCCTATTTAACAAATAAAATCATGTTCAACACTAATATATGAAGGAAAATTTGTTTGGCCTTTCAAGTCCTTTAACCAATGTAAATCTTGGACATGAAGGTCCTTTTTATAGGGCATTTTTTAGCCAAAGAGGTCCTTTAAACTAAGAAATTCTTTTTTGGCGCTAATATTTAAATGATATTTTTTTAGTTTTGTATAATAAGGTTCCTTTTATACCATGTCTTTTAGCCAACAAAGTCATTGTAAGAAAAGAAAATCCATTGCAAAACTTATAACTTTTTGGACATTAATAAGCAATGTTTTTATAACCAGACTGATCACTGAACCGAAAAAGTTAGCGGTTCACGGTTTAATGGTTAAACCGCAATTGAACCTTAATTGGACCGGTGACGTCATAAATTAAAAATTTTAAAAAATATTTATTATAAATAATATATTTTTTAGTAATTTAATGTAATTTTAATTTATAAAATTATTTATAAATATTTCACATTTATTATTTATTATTTAGCAAAATGTTTACTTTAATTTTTACAATTAAATAAGTAGTCAATTATAATATTTAGAGGTCAACATTCCCAATTAGTCATTGACAAAATATATAAAAAATATTTATTTGTGAAAAAATGTATATTTAAATTTGAGTAAAATTTTAAATTTTATACCTAATTATATATAAAAAAAACTGATAAATATTTTAAAACAAAAAATAAAGTAAAATGAATGATTAAATGGACCCCAATATTTTATTTTTGTTTTTTCCTCAATTATTTCGGTCAAATTTTCCAATAATATAATCAGTGAACTTTGCGAATGGTATAATAAATAACAAAAAGTAGACAATTAATTTTAATTAAATCAAAGGTTTAGGTTATTTTTTGTTTATTTTTATTTATCAAAGGATTTTTCAAATTATTAAGAGAGAGACAAAGAGAAAGAAGGGGAAAAAAATGAAGAACGAGGTGGAAGTGGTCTACTCTACATGGTTGAAAGGATAGCTCTGTGGTACGCTCTGCAGTTTGTTGTTTCTTCTTCAGTGGTAGAGGCGGTGGTGACTGGTGAAGTGGTGAGAAACGAGTGGAGAGGAGAGGGCTGAGACTTGAGAGGCAATAGGTTTTTAATTTTTTAGTTTTTTTTTTATTAATTAGGACTTATATTTTTTAAAATTTATAAATTGACCTCCAAATATTTAAAATAACTAACTCGGCCAGTTCAAGTAACAACCGGCTGGTTCATAGTTCAACCGGTCTAAAGCGGTTCATAGTTTTTAGCATTATTTTTTAATAAAACAATTTTTTGTATTAAACCAAATCGATTTTGGGATCAATTCACGTCTCGTCAATCGGGGTCCTTTTTTCTATGATATATCTTTTAGCCAACTAGTCCTTTTAACACGTGAAACTTTATCCATACTTTATCATTACAATTATGGTATTTTTCACATATACACAATCGAGATAACCCAAATTGAAAATGTCTAAACTATCTTCAACACTAGTATCATATAGGGAAGAAATATGACTCAAATATAACTCTGTCCATCTAGAATTTTTTTTTTTTTTACTTTTGTGTAAAATGTTATTCTCCTCATTCATAGTGTTAATCATCCTAGGAAAACTTGGGATGAGATGTGTCGACTATAGGCATAATGGAAGGTCTAACCAATAGAAATATTTGTACCCACCATTCTTCAAAAAACAATTCTAGAAACTAAAGAACATAGAAATTGAAATTGATAAAAGTTAAAAATATGAACAAAACTCACCAACCCATAAAACCTACAGCCATAAAAATTTCTTTTTGGATTCATATCGGTCCAAGAAGTCCTTAATACATCCACATTCTGCAAAAATATCTTTATGGGTCTATTGTAGATAATAAAATCCACCGATGTTGTCTCGGTTCTTCCATGACGAAAACGAGTGAAAAACAAAATGAAAATCATTGTTCATAGCAACCTAAACCTGTTTCATACGAATTCAACGACGGGTATAAAAGCCGACCTACAAAGGATATATGCAAGGAAGAAGGTCAATTAATAAATTTATAATTTTAACCGTTGTGAATTAGTGTTTCAACATTTATGCCATTGTTTAACCACTTTACCCTTGTCTTTAAGTTTGAAGTTGAACTTCCGTTAATTTCAATGGAAATATATCCACTTAAATATTATTTCAGTGTTAAATGGACCTATATAGATAAGTTATACCAAAACAAGAGCCTTATTAGCCAAAATTTAATATTAGGGAACTTATTAGATAATAACTTTCATTTAATCAGATAATAATCATAAATAACATAAAATCTTGAAAGGTATAGAGAAAAAGAATAAGTTGAGTTTCACTAGTCATACCCAATCTATTTGACTTGTCAAACCTAACCGTTAAAATAGTTTTTGGTAAACATTTCCTTAAGAGTAATCATGTGTTGGGAACATAGGTGGTATCCATAATAACTTAACGGTTGCTTTTAAAGGAAGGACTAACATGGATACTTTTTGTATTTTTATGTGTCAAATCCCGAACGTGAAGAAATATGAGGAACAAATATTAGATTCAAGGATAGTTTAGGAGATATTCATGTAAGACTTTGTAGAAATAATCTTTTGCTACAATGCAATTCTTTGAATTATAGTTTTATGAGTGTGTTACCAAAAATAAATAAATAAAAAACACAAAGTCTAAACTGAGGAGGACAATTGAAGTTTTTGGTGAAAGGACAAGTGGACAACAACATTTTTGGACCATGCCCCTACTCATCTTTCATTCATATACACCAACAACAAAGTACGTACCCTACTCATTTTCTTTTTGTTTCTATGATCATTTCGGTATAAGCAAATTTGAAAATTAGTTTACATTAATTTGAGCAATAATTTAAAATATTAGACCATCTAATAAAAAAAATATAGAAATTTAAAAATATTAAAAATAGATCGAATTAACGTATTATTTATATATATATATATATATATATATATATATGTATGTATGTATATGTATATGTAATGCTAAATGGAATTTGAATCCATCATTGCCTAAATATTCTTCAATCAAAATGTTCTTCATGCGCTACTCATAAAGTTTAGATTTACTAATTTGTACTAATAATTAATCTAAAAAGAAGAATATGATGATAAAGAAGCACTTCCTTAAAATAAAAATACAAATTAATAAACCACTACTGTCTTTTTATTTTGTTTTTCTTTTAAATTAATTATATACACTCATCAACTATTATTTAACTTAATAATAAAAAGAAGGGGGAAAATAATAATTTAAGTGCAATAATTTATTTATTAACATTTTAACAGTAGGGTTTTGGATGTTTAGATGTGAATTGCATAAAGTAGAAATATTATCATTTGCGTAAGTTTATATATATATACAGATAAATAGATAGATGTATGCACGTTAATTAATAAGAATGTTTTTTCTTCTATTATTATCTTTTAGAAAAAATGATGGATTTGGTCCTCAATGCAATATTTTTTCTTCAGTCATTGTTAATCCAGGTATGATTTTCCCAATTATGAGATCCAATTGTACATGTGGTTATTGGTTCTTTCATTTAGATATCATGCTATCTTTTGTTCGTGCTCTAGTGTTATTTTACAGATTTTATTCATTTAGGACCTTATTATTCCTTCTTTAAATTAGCATACTAAAATTTAAAATCTTAAATCTGTAAGTATTCAAGAAATTTATGAACCTAGTGGCACTTTTACTTCTTGTTATGACATGTATCATCTAGTATGAATATATAGTATAGCTTGTCAATTTGTCAGACTTTAGGTCTTTCTAATATTTATTGCAATAGATTAATTAAATCTTGAACAACTAATTTTGGGTTTGTAAATTTATAAAGGCATAGCTACCGAGCTATTCATAATTTATATATTATCTAAGGAAAGATTTGTTGTTAGTTATTGATAAGAATATCTAATTTGTCACTATACATGAATTATGTTTGAATCAATAATCAATTGCAAAAATCATTACTTAGATTATAAATTGGTTAAATATATTTATTTAATTAATTTGTATCCTTGTAAAAAATAATATTTAGTATTATCATTATCTATCATCTCGTGAGCAATATCATCTTCATTTTGTTTTTAGGTTTGGAAATTGGTTATATATTTCAATCTTTGTGAAATTGACCGTGCTAACTACTATTTGCAAGAATAAGTTCTTTTGGTAGGATTAATTTGGTGGATTTGGCACCAATTAAAAACCAATATTATGCATATCTATATTATATATATAAGATTACAACATAACCTTCCAATATTTTTCCCCAATGGCATTAAGTAATTTATATGAACTTCTTTGATTTTGTGGTGTTTACCTAAATCTTTTAACCTTCCACGATACTTCTCTTTCTTATCTCTTCTATTTTATCTAATAGTTCGACTAATTAATATACTCTGCATTGATTTTTTTATTTTCGTTAACATAAACAAACTTTTCATTTTCTTATTTCTTCTTACTTAAAGAAAGTTGAGGCCCTAGCTCTCCTTCATGTCGTTCGCTGGACTATTATGCAAGGATGAATATCAAGGGTGGTTGACTAAATTAGATAATAACGAAGAATAGTATGGGAGATTATCTTTGAGTTACAACGTCACATTATTCCTTTAGTTAAAGAATTTCTCATTTTATTTGATAGTATTACAATCAACATGTAAGCATATGTTCAAATATACCCATTTGCCTTAAGATTAGCCTCTAATAGCATCTATTCCTATGGCATTACTAAATGGATTGAATAAATTACTTTCCCAGACATAGTTATTCTAAATTGTGATTCCCAATTCATTACTTAAAGCATCATTGCACATTGGAAGATATAAAAAACATTTAGTACCGAAAAATAAACTAATGTAATAAAAAAACATATTTCGTAACATTTTACAATCAATACTTCTCTCTCTTAGTTATTAAAAGACTTATTTATAAAGATTGTGTTGGCCACACTTGTTTACGATACTCTGCAAGAGCCCACAGTGGAAAGATATTTTTATATTCCGGATAGTGCAACATGCAGTTCTTCATGCAGACTCCATTGATTCCCTATTATCAAGAATAAAATAAATATATTAGCAATATATATATATATAGGCATTTGTTATTGAGAGGTACACATATTTTTTCTTTTTGAAACAACCATCATGGCATAAAGAAACTACCTGTTGAGGGAAATCTCCATTGTCCATTTGGGCATTTATTAGTAGCTTGGCTGCCTTGTGCAATGGCGTTGGATCTCTCTCAGCCTAGTTAATGATAGAGGAGAAATCATATTTAGAATGCTTTAAGTATACATGTGTGTCTATAGGTGTGATACTCACCTGCCCTCCATGAATTAGACCTAACACGGCCCATGATGTTTGTACTAAATTTGTTCGATTGCCTTCACGTGGTATATATGTCTGTTCATCAAGACAAGAATTATTGTAAATATAAATATTTAGCAAGCTCTTTCTTTTACACAATGGTTTCAATTTGGATAGGTAAAAGTTACCATGTTAGGGCAAGATTGGAGGCTTTCACCCCAACCACCCTCTTCATTTTGAGTTGATAGATAGAAGCTAACAGCTTTTCTAACGGCTTCGTTGTTCTCATATGTCTTTCCAGCTGCAGTTAGACCTCCTATGGCGAAAAAAGTACCATAAAGAAAGCAAATTCCCCAGTACCCGTACCTAATAAATAGTTAGTGGCGAACAATTTAGTTAGTTTTGCATTATTATTTTTTTGACGTTGTTTGTTTATAATTTCACACACCATGATCCATCAGGCCATTGTCTTCCTTCAAGAAAGCTTACTGCTTTTGAGACAGCAACTTCTATCTCTTTCTCGCAGTAGCATGGATGTAGACGTTTAAATAGTACAAGTGCTTGGATTATTGTAGCTGTATTTTCAACATGCCTGGTTTGCAAAACATTAATAAGTTAAACTCATGACTAGGATGCAGACTAGTGATACAATGAGGTTGAATCTAAGGATTAAAAATATGAAAGTGCATGATAAGTATCTTACTCTTGTTCAACAACAATGTCCGCAAAAAACTCAGAAGGATTAAGAACTTGGAGATATTGTTGCGGAATTGGAGGCTCCCAGAGAGCAAACCCACCACTCCTGGGACTCTTTAAAACATGGAAAAATATTTAGAAGATTACCAGTTATTTTGTTTGTTTTCAAAAAGGTGGAAAGCTACGAATACATATTATGTACGTACTTGTAGACACAGAAGGACATTCACGGCATCATAGAGGCGTTGAACATCAGCTTTTTCTCCGACAAGATCTTGTGGCATTTGTGAGCATAACAACAAACACTGACATATAGAAATGATTAGTAAAGATAACTTCCTCTATGTACCTATTCTTATGTTAAAGAGCTCATGCAAATTCGTATCTAATTAATATGAATCTACCTTGAGTGCTTCAGATGTGCAATCAGATACAGCCCACCCGTGATCTTGATCAGAAAAAGTCCATGAACCTTTGGTGAAGTGACGATACATGGCCTTG
>JAXGGT010020116.1:0-16393 GCA_035583425.1 Marsdenia floribunda
AATTTCAAGATCTTTTAGGTAGGCTCAAGCAAGTATAGGCACTCGTTGGTTTTACCGAATTCGGCCCTAGCTGTTTATCCTGTCAGGACGGCCAGAACTTATCAAAGTGTAAGCTTTTTTCATCATGCTCAATGGGTTCAGAAACTTATCAAATGTGAAACATATTCCCCCAACTAATTCTTAAACAGGCTTGAGCCAAAAACTTAATTTATTTAGGGAAGGCTTTAAGTAAATTTAACAAAAATCCAATTCTTGAAAGAAGAAATAAAGAAATAAAATCTTTAATAAGAAAATAATAAAAAGGATGAAAATAGGAATTAAAATAAACAGAAAGTAGAAAAAGAAGTTGCAGAAAATAATAAATACAAAAAAGATAACTTACACATATATATATATAATATATGTGTATGGCTTTAAGAAAAAGAAACAATAATAGGTGAGGAAGAAAAGTCCAAGAAACGGAAACCAAGATTCTCCAGGGTTTCCTTTCAAAATAACTCTATAGTAGTAGTAGTAAAAATAGTAATGATATTAATAATAATAAAATCAGAAGAAGAATAAAAAGCAAAATAAAATAAATCAAAAGGAAGTTGTAGTACGGAAAATTGCAAAGAAAAGGAAAGGCTTTGTATGTATATATAATAATGTATGTGTGTATATATATATATATTCATATGAGCCAAGGAGAAAATCAATAATATAATAATAACATAATGATAGTAACGCACAGAGATCGAGGAACAGAGCTTTGGAAGAAAAAGCTGGATGAATGGTAGAAATAAAGGAGAAGAATTCAACCAAGAAAACTGAACAGTATTACATACATATATATCCATCGCAACCCCAGATCAATTTCTTATAGGTCTGCCGCAATCCCTTTTTTTTTTTTGAAAATCGATAGAAAACAAAACAAAAAGAATTCTTTCCAAAATAAATTGAGTTAAAGAAAGGAAAGTCAAATAATCCGTTTACACACCTCATAAATCCCCAAATCAATAATTTGAAATTTCTACTCAACCACCAAGTCTCAACCTTAAATATCATAAATTCGCTTAGGCTCTGTTTAGAAATCTTAAAACATCAATTCAAGCCTAAAGGGATTGAGATATCCACGTACCTTACTAATGATCGTCGATTGGGTTCTCTCCGATTGCTCCTGATGATTGGCCGCCTCCTAGAACAAAGATGTAGTATGAGCCTTTCTAAATTTCAGAAACTTTAGTAAAAATATAATAAGCCCTAAGCCCTAATTATACAAAATATTAATGACTTTCCGAAATTGCCTTTACTAAAAAAAAAAAGGGTTGCGTATTACAGTCTGCTCACTTTGAATATCATCATTACCATCCATATTTCTGGAGAAGCTATCTCTTTCAGCTTCCTTATCCCTCCTATGTCGGAGTAGACTGTAATAGCCTCCATGCTTTCACCTTCCATTTCAACTAACTGCATATTTCGTGTCAAAAATTCCCATAAGACAATGCCCTCCCCTTTTGCCTCTTTCCCAAACGAATATTACGAACAAAAACATTCCCAAAATCTATAACTTGCATTATAATACATTTGAAAATTAGGATAAAATCATAAATCGTAAGCTATTTTTGTCCACGACATTGAACAAATTGTGCAGTAATTCCCCCTAAAGCTCTGGTTGTCATTGTTAAAGAGTTTACATCTAATATACTGCCTCCACAAAGCACACGAGAAATCCATTTTTTGAATATCCTCTTACCCAAACAACTTATTGCCCGATATTCACAACTCTTATAACCACCCAAATGCATATTAAATAATTTGTTGACATGTTCTGAAGTTAACACTAATTTAACCCCTTTCACCATCGAATATACAACTAAATTCTCCCCATCAATCTCTTTGAAAAAAACATTGCAATAAAACAAACTAACCAACCTTGAACATACCTGGGTGCAATGCTCAGCCATACTATCCCATCTTTGATGTGAGAGGATTGATTTGAACCCTTCCAATTGTTTCAATTCCTCCATCCGTGGTGGTTTTTCAAATGCAATTGATTTCCTTGACCACTCTCTCTTCCATTGGGACTGAAATTTCTTACAGATGAATTCACTTCGATCACTGGCCGGCTGTTTCAAAGCACGCTCATGCTTCATTCCCTCCCCGGGAAGTATTTTCCTCAATATCCCATCTACTGGTTCATCTCGCATTTTGGAATTAGAATTTCTTGGACTACCCTCATCAAAATCTGAAATATAGGTCGGTGAATCTCCTTCCTATTCAGCTAGTTCTTTTAGTTTAGGCTGTGCACCACTTCTTGAAGCTGCCCGACTACATAATATCCGAGTAGGTAGTTTTTGAATAACGTGTTTAATGCGAGGCATCATTAAACCAAATCTCAAACTATCAGTGCCAGTTTTTGCTAGTTACCTCAAACACTCCGAGATGGTCACCATCACTTACACCGATGATCCCTAGCTGGAAGTCTGGAATGGTATTCTTTGACGAAAAGGGTTTTTTTTTTTTGGTTTTTGGCTGATCACTCTAATAATAGATGAATGCTACCTTGGCATTTTTCCTCTTTGAATTTCTTTCCCAAAAACCTTTGATTAATGTGAAATGATTTTGCACCGGCAATTCTAAAAATGCATGCTGCAATTTTGATTTTGGCCGACTTTGTAGTATTACAGCTAGTGCGCTATTATATAAGTAGTGTGTTTGGTTGGTATGAAGTTAATACCACCAAATGCTTTGGCATAAACTAGTGAAAACCATTTTAAAAATTATTACTAGACAACATTTATACACATTTCATAAATTGGTCTTTTTAATGATAGACTCAATCGAACACTTGATGGTTCTAAATATTAATTTCACATGTATTCTGTGTTCGATTAATTTTTTAAATTTAAATTGTAGTCTCCTAGCTGGTTCCGAAATATGTTATAGGTAATATATTTTCCTGTAACAAAGGTCATAATGAAAATTTTTTACATATGTTAAAAATACGTTTAAATGAATCCACGTAATAAATATCAATCACGGATATAATTTAATGTATAATATGTTTTTTTAACTAAAATCATAAAATAAAATATTATTTGTATACATTATATGTTTACAACATTACACATCTATTACATATATAAGATTATATATAGGCATATCTTCATTCTATTCATGATTGGTTTTTACAATATTAATAAATTAATATCTTCAACATATTCATTATATTGTACTATTACATGCTTTAATTTAAACACCCAATATACTTCATATACACCATGTTTACACAGCCATCGAAAGAACTCAACATGTTATTTAAAAATGTTGATTCATCTTGATCTTTTCTTGTTTCAATTCCCTGTCTTTTTAGACTTTCACATACATCATATATATGTATGCATTATATAGCAAACAACTATATTCTTGATGACAACATAAAAATACTTAAGCCTCGAACAAAAAATATTTCAGATTACATAAAAATTAAGTCACAACAAATAGTGATTAATCATGCGGTTAAGCTAAGTAGAGGTCGAAACTAGTAATAGTTTCACAACCATTTTTGCCTGTTTAAGAAGTTCAAAGAGATATTCTACAGTATGTATTTTTAAAGATTGATATCCAAGAATCTGCTTGCAAAAAGATGATAATAGTATCTTAACTTCAGGTATTTGCCTTGCATTGTACATGTGCATGACCTTCCTTATAGCAGGTCAGTTTCTTATATATGTGTATGCACATAAAATGCAGATTCAGAACCTATATAATAATGAAGAAAAACAAGAAAACAATCTGGACAATCTTAATGAATACCAACACAAAAACATAAATTAAGAATTCTAATGTTTTTTCATTAATGCCATTATGTAGATATGTAAGATGATGATTTTGTCTCAGTTGATAGAAGAAAACTGGAATAATGGAATAATGAATATATTTTTCTAACACTTCAAAAATTTTAACATAAGTGTCCTCCTTAGAATTAACTGTCAAAGTTCAAGCCATACGTGCAATTTCATCAATGCTCAGTCATTGACTCATTTTATGCCCAACTAGTATAACTCAAAGCCTATAGTTAATAAGGCTGTTGTCCTTTCTTCCGCCCTCCAAACCCATGTCATTTTCAATGTTGTTCCAAGTAAATACAAGCTAAGGACCAAAAAATATGTGCATGGTAATAGCAACTCAATCACTGATATATAACAACTAATTGTGTCTACAAAGAGAAATTCATTATATAGAAATAAATTGATCAAGGCAACACTTAGTAAGGTAACATAGCATGAACTAACTCAAGAAACTGCTAAAGGATTATGAATATAGTAGTTTCATCATACTAAAAAGAAGTACCCAGTAATAACAACATATGAGGTTAAAATTTGTTCTGAAACATTATCCAAACAGATATACTATAAACTGCTAAAGGAAGCATAGTTAGTACATTCAAAAATTTCCATGTTCAAATCCACTATTTGGGGCTTCTTATGATGTTTCTTTTTTTTTTTTGGTGGATTGTTTACTTTGTTCCACTTGCATTTCACCAGTTTGAGGACTGACAACCATATCTGCTTCCTGGATGTCCAAAGTTGTCCTCTTTTTTTTACAAACATGTTTGAGAATGGTTTCTGATCCAGCATTGGTTCCTGCAACAAACATGAGAAATACAGAAACACTTGAACTGCTTATGTAAAGAGAATGTAAGGACAAGAGGGTTTTGTATTTCTAAGTCACAAGTTGAATGATTAAACATAACTATAGATGCAGCCTGTGAAGGTGAAATAGATGTTCTTGCTACATCCACTTGATGAGTAACCCTGAATTTCTTCTGCACATATTGCAATTTCGAATTGCTTCTCATTGGAATTTATGCATATAAGAATCTAAAATTGCAATTATTTGCAATACATCTTATAATTCATTTTAGTTTGAGTTCAAATGTTATTTACCTTGTACTATTACCATTATAGATCCTTGAGGCTTACCGCTTGGTTGCAAAGTGATTGGGGTTTTTGCCAGATTACTGATTTGCAGATTCTTCCCAGTAGCTGAATTAATGAAAGCGTGAAATCAATCATTTCTGTCCACATGTTGTAATGTAACTTAAAAAATAGTCAGCCAAAAAATTTCTTGTTGCTTATGTTTTTGCAGAACTTTGATGAGTTGGAGTTGTTGGTAGGGTCACCTTTGTTTTTCCCAAATCATTATGTTGAATTTCATCATCACTGTCATCTTTCTTGCTTTCATCTTTGTCCTCCAGTTCTCACTGTCACTACTAGATTCATGCTCCATTTGACTAATCCACTCAGGATCTGAACTGTCAAAATTGATGTCTGGATCTTGCACGGGGCTAGTATCAGTTGTGTCTATTCCCCCTGGGGCATTATCACCCCCTGATTCAGTCTTTGAATCACTGTTGGGGTTTATTAGTTCATATTAATCATCTTTATTATCCAATGAGTCATTATCAATTTTTAGTTTGTTTTTTGCCCGAAAATCCTCACCACTGCTTAACCTTTCTTCTGTGCTCTTGCTATCGTCGCCTTTAGATTTTTCCTCCAATGTGTTGGCTTCATCTCCGTTATCACTGCCAGTTTGCCTATCACTGTCTTCCACACCTAGTTCCTTCTTAGATAGTTGTTCCATCTTCAAAACTTTATCTTCGTCGGATGGACTGTCATTTTCAGTGGACAGTGATTTAGAACTGTCCAAATTTTCACGAGAATTTTCACCACTGCTATCTACTTCTTCTTCATTATTTTCTTGCTCGTTGTTAACTGGGGGATTGGTATTACTTGACACTCCTCGAAGATGATGTCGTCATCGCTGTCAGAAGATGCCTGGGTCACTAGGGCTTCAACATCTATGTCTTTCTCAAGTATGTTTACTAATTGTGTCAGATCATACAAAAAGGAATCTACCCTTTCCTTCCACTTCTCCATTGATTCTCAATGTTTCTTCTGTTGCATATGTTCCTTCAGAAATGTGTCGCACAATTCTGAACTATTTTCATAATGTCAAAATTTTTAATTCGATGACTGTGATTAACAAGTTCAATATCGACCATGTCCATTGGGTAAATGTTGCCCTCATAGCTGTCTCTTTTTGACTCCCTTTCTCTCCTTGATCTGAATGATACAACATTGTGCATCCTGTATCATAACTTGATAGCCTCCGTGGTTTCACGTATGAAGTCCACACTTAACATTCTCAACATTCAAGTTATGAGTCCTCCATGTGGCAACACCCTCGCTTTCTGTCTCAATCCTAAGTAAATATTGTGGACAAAAACATCACTGAAGTTAATTTGTTAGAGTGTCATGCATTTATAAATTAAGATGAAGTCAGAAATGTCTAGTGTCTTTTGATTTCTACCCTGAATAAACCCTACTATCACCCCTCCTACTGCACATGCTGTGACAATGAGTGAATTGGTATCTAACTTTGTCGATGTGCACTACATTCGATAGACATGGTCTCTTAATGCCACATTTTCAATAGAACTCAAGTCCCTGTACTCCAACAATTTGTAACCACCCTCGAACATTCCTAAAAGTCTATTGATATAAGCAACATTTACAAGAATAAGGACCCCTTTCACCATTGATTAGATGACCAATTCTTTATTTGAGTCCTCTTGCACAAAGGCATTGCAGTAAAATAATCGAACGAGTTTGGCACAGACTTCAGTACACTGGTTGCCAAGCTGATCCCATCTTTGAGTTCTAATCATAGACTTAAAGCCTTCCAGTCTGGACAGTTCTTCCATCACCGGAGGTTTTCCATAAACTATTGATTTCATTGCATATGTATGGTTCCATTCTCTCTCAAACTTTCTGCATATGAACAAATTCCTATCTTGAGCAGGTACATGCAAGGAAGACACATTTTTCATGCCCAAACCTAGTAGAAGCACCGTCAGATCATCATAAACAACAACCTTTGTTGTTGGTGAATGTGGTTGTGTCAGAGTATGAGTCTCAAACAGAATGTGCCTTTGTACACCTGGTAATCGAACAGAGGATTCTCGACTACTGCTTCGTGTTACGCAATGAGGCTGACTTCTGGTTGACTCCCCACAGATTAGAACTTGTTTGGTTCTTGCCATTTTTAGTATGAATAAGTAAATTCAAAAGAGAAAAATTCTTTTTGTATTGTAATTTTGAGTTTTGCATGTAAGTTGAAGTTGCGTGATTTTTTTTCCCCAAACCTACTGCAGTTAACAAGGACTCAGATGACCCTTCGTTTACAGGGGACATCAATGCTCTCGTAACTATCATACGAGTTATGAATACAATTGGCAAACCGAAAGGTCACCATGACTGATGAAATCAATAACCAATGTAATTTGTCTATTAACAACTTCAAATTAAAATTGGGACACGACTACAAACTTGGAACCATGAGTCTATCCAGTAGGTTTCTAGAATGAGTTCCCATTCTTAAAAAGCTTTCCACTGTATGCCACAATTATTTGTCAGGAATTGAAGAACAAAAGAAAAAATAAAACCTAAAGGATAAATAGGGAAAGGCCACTGTTGTTATAAAATCTTTTTATTGGTGTGAATTTTTGGCTATATGGTATAAAAAGAACTTATACATATTATTACTAGACTGCCTAATCAGGAAAATGTATTTATTACTATGTTAACATTAAAATTATATATTACAATGGTTTATGAATGAAATATTAGTAATTGTGATATTATTTACAGTAAAAATAGTTTAATGGGGAAATATATATATATATATATATATATATGTATTGAGCTTAAAATTTCAAAATGGAAAACCAGCCAATGAAGTACCGAATGTATGAATATTGAGCAAAATGGGCAGTGAAAGAGAAATGAAATAAAACCAAAATACATTTGTAAAACAATTCCGTTGATAAAATTAGATGATACAAATAATTTATTGGTTTTGATACGCAATATATCGCTCCCACAATCCATTTTCTATGGAATCCCTGAACTCTAACCATGCATGTAACTTTTCAGGACCATTGAATATAGAAGATGCAACTTCGTTTGCGTGTGCATCATCTAGACTCGTAGAAGTTGGTGCACCCTCACCATTAAAATCTTGAAAAATATCATCGTCTCCGTCGTTATCACGTATAAAATTATACGACTGCACAAGTGATTATCATGTTGCACTGTCGGGGAAGCTTGTATGGTGTCATGCAACTTTTGAGTAAAGGAAATCATTTTTTGAAAACATCGAAAGTTCATTCAACAACATTACGTAAATAGGAATGTCTGTAATTGAATAATTCTTTTGGTCCTTGGAACCCTCTGGTACGTTGCCGGAACTGACTTCTGTGATATCTTTCTCCTTTGTATGGGGCAAAAATTTGAGTTGATTTCGTAACCGACATTCACTAAATAATATTTACCTGATGCACGATAGAATAAACAATTAATCGAATTACAATATGACAAAGGGAAAATCCACCAAAAATAAAGATGCACATAAATAGGAAATACGGTGTTGCATTACGAACCAGTTGGTGGATAATCAAAACCATGTCATTCTACTTTGACGGCATCTACAAAAATACGACCATCATGCAAACTTCCCTCCCAACCAGTATGTATGAATGTGAATTCAATGTCGTGATCAATTACAACCATAATATTTTGACTGATCATAGTCTCCTTCAATCGTCGGATGTGTGACTTCCCAATTTGGTGGTGTTATGATCTTCGAAGCCAACTTCACAAAAATCCGAGCTATTATTTTCACATGTCGATTGATTGATTTTGTTGACTGCTGAAACTGTTAAGCTAAATCCCAATGCCTCTTGCCCCAACGTACAAAATGTAGGAAAATAGCTAAACTCTCCACAACAATAATCTTCTATTGCTTTCGGTCCACCTACACCCCACATTCAACAAACAAATTGCACAACTTCTGGAAAGTTGAGGATTTCATCCCCAAACACTAATATATATTCTCGTCGGATGTCTGTTTAGTAGCTCTTGCACCCACATTCGTCCTCGTAGCATAGACGTTTGACACATAGTCTAAGTCAATTTTGAGTCGACTAAGTTCTCTGACAGTAGCAACATAGCTCCATTATGTAAGATGTTATCGTCTTCTGAAGATGACGAACTATTGTATAAGTTTATAGTGCTAGTGCTACAACCATGATTATGCATCTTGCAATTCGAAACAATATTATAAAAACATTAAACCTACCATAGTTAAAACTCATAAATACAAGCTACACAAATGAAACGTAGGATTGAGATTGGTATACAGTTTTCATCAGGAATTTAACAAAAATTTGGTCAACAATTTTTATAAAAAATAATTATTTATTTATTTATTTATTTTAACAAGCAGAATAACATTCACAACATTCACTCAATATACAAAACAAATATTTATGAAGTCCAAAGTAGCATAATATGAGGCAAACAGTCAATAAAGTTCATTATTTCGTACGTAATAGAGATCAAAGATGTCAAGATAAACATTCTAAAACAGAATAAAGGAAATTAGTTAGACATAAAGATGATTAAAGTGTAAGAGTAGAAACTAGTCCTTTCAAAGATCAAGACCAGTAACATTGTTTACGACAAGGTGCATATGTCTAGCTTGATTAAAAGCTACCTAGGCTTCTCAAGATCTTGGATTCTGAAAGAATTTCATGGCTACAACTTTGATACTTCCAGTAGCATCTGGATAATCTTCGAAGAGTAGTTGCATACACCGTTGTATGCTATGGAGGTCCACTGTGAAATTCCCGTCAACAGGAACACGGGTCTAAGCTCCCGAAGCACTAGCCATCATGTCCATCTTTAATAGTGTTTTCTCTGATCAAGTTTGAAAAGAAGTACGCATATCATCTTGCAGGTTGTTGTTCCTGGGCGTTTGTCATTGGAAAACGTTCGATCGTAGACAGATGTGCTTGCACTCTTTCTTTTTTATCTAGATCACCTCAAATTATCTGTGCTCATTGCTTGGCGAGTTTCTTCTCTGTCGTCTCTCGTATCTTCCAAGGATATAACATTTGGGAATGGAAGGCATCGCGGTGGATGCAAATGCTGTCTGACCACCTCATTTTTCTGCTTATCTGTCAGAGGGTCTTCCTTACAGGAACATGAAAATGCTCCTTGTGCACCGAGTCCCAAAACACCTCACCCATAATTATGAAGTGGGGTAAACCCTTGTTTCCCTTCAAGTGCCTCGCCTCTGGCTTCTTCTGAAAAGTTTGAGCAATGTAGAACAAATAATTTATACATACAACTAACAATATTGATAGAAAAAACAACAAATAGTACGAAATATGTATTACCTTCTTTATCCAATCCCACTTATCTGAAGTACAGTCAATGTACTACACAGGGTTCCACAAAATTCTGGTAATATTTGGATCATCAAGTATTGATTTCATAGCTAGATACTGCTCTCTCATCCAATGAAATTTTTGGGTCAACTGGGAGACTGTAAAACTTTTCCTTGTCAAAGTGTTGAATTCTTCTTTTATCTTTTTCCAAACATTTCCATCGAAACGTCCTTGATTCCAAGCACTGTCCTTTAACTTCCAGTCTCGAAAGACACCTAAAAAATGACCCTGTGTTTGTGTCCCACATTTTACAAGGACCCACGGTTGGCACACTACTACTTTCTGCTACCTGTGCCGACATCTACCTCACATGACCTCAACTTAATTAATATCCAAATACACTTTAAGAACACATAAGAAATATATGTATGAAAGTGGTATCAGGAAATTGGAAAGCACTGGAGTGTGCAAAAAATGTGTACATGTAATATATATTGAAATGAACATTCAACATTTGTAAATAAGGGCACTGTATGTAAAACAGTAAACCAATAGCAAATATAGTGTTAAAGACAAATTAAGAGAAGGGTAGTAAACCTTTCTTTTTCTCTCCTTTCGCCGTGGTACAAATGAGATTGTGTTCTGGTTGATGGATGAGTTCTAATCGGCTCCTATTAAATGTGATCGACACACAACACAAACTTGCTACTTGCATGGAGGAAAAAAATAAAAACATAAAAATTGAGATATATACTAGTGCAAAATTTGTAATTACATGTATAATAATAATGATTAATTTATAATAATTTTTAAAATTACATTTAGATATGAGATTATGAGGAAATGCCCAAGCAGATCCAACGAAATCCATTCGAATGAAAATAGATTTAATTTACATGCGGTGGGTATGGGTCCAGATTTGCAGGTGAAATTTCACCTCTGGAAAGCCCTAATCAACGACAGTTGGAGGGCGAAGACTCCAATTTCAGTAGTTGGTATGTAAAGCTGGACGATGGATTGCATATACGAAGGCATTCTGTAAGAACTGGTTGGCGGCATTCATGTAGAGGTAGGTGACCGATTTGACAACTTTATTGAAGGTTAGTTGCCAATGTATTTCTTTGGTGGCAGATTCGTAGAAACTACAATGAGTTTTTTATTTTTTATTTTTTGGTTGAGTTGAAGAACAAGTGTATTCTGGAAGGTTATTACATGGCGTACGGAAAACATGTGTGCAATTATGATGTTTTTTTATTTTATTTTTATTCAATCATGAACAGCACCAATACAATAGGTGGCAGACCTAATAGATGAAAATGGGGGACAAACTTGAATTGAAACAAAAAAAAAAAACGATGTCCAAATATATAGGGTTATTGGGAAACCTAAAATCTTCACTCAACTCTAGTTCAGTACTTATCCAAACACACCCTAAAATCTTGTTGAAAAAATCCTATTTTGGTTCAATGTGTCAAAATTGAGATAGAAGAAACACCTTCTGATTTTAATGAAAAGAATCAAATGAAAAAATGTGATATTTTTGAATGGGTGTACCGCCACCTAATATGTCATTTTCACGATAATAAATATTTATTCTTAAAATTGATTATTTTAGGATTAATTTTAAAAATACACGTTCTACAAATTATTAAAAAATACTCCCAAATTATACTTTCATTATATTCTAAAGACTAATTGTATATGACAACTATTGTTTTTAAGAAATTGGCATATGTATACACGTTTTTTAAATCTCTTATATTATTCATCATATATATATATATTAATCTCTTAAAACTAATCTAAAGGCAATATCTAGGGATAATAGCAACAAAATGGCAACGCCGAAAGGAACTTACTGCATCTAACATTAAGTTGGAATGATTTGATAGTGGACATTTCTTTGAGTTGGGGTTCATCTTTTTATGGTATCACTGCAAGTTAAATATGTTTTGAACACATTGAGGCCTAAAAAGAAGAAAAATGATACATTTGAAGAAATTAAAAAAAGACATAATTAAATGGTACATCGATGATCAAATATGAAGCGGTATATTTTGAATGCAATGGCTGTAAAAGATCATTGCGAGAAATTGGACAAGTACATGCAAGAAGACACAACAAGTAAGAAGTCTATTCTCTCTTATTTCAATAGTTACAAAATAAATAAAAATAGGTTGTGATAGACTAATTTCACAAACTTGAGAAAGTTCTGAACAATTTCATTCAACGTAAAATGCGTATGGACAAATCAATTATTGTATCAATATTGTTGATAATTTGTCACCTTCATGAAAAGATGTTTAAAAGAAATTTGAGTTACAAAACGAAGGGTATACCTCTAGAATAAATTGCAAATTCTCTTCGTGTATACGAAGAATTTAAACAGGAATTGCAAGTGTAGGAAGAGGCCAAAGTTCAAGTCTCAAAAGTCTTTGTAATTAAAGGACAATCAAATAAGATTTCAAAGAAATGACCTTCTCAGACAAATATGCAGAATAAGGAAAAGGGTAGTTATTAGCAAGGAAGAACACTACAAGACAAATAGTCCCCATTAGAAGGAGAAGAAAGATCGTGAGAAGAAAGTCAATAGCAAAAATATACGGTCTTCTTCAAATGCTATGAATGAGAAGTTTTTTTTTTTTTTTGAGGAAGCTATGAATGAGAAGTTAATTGCCATAATTTCTGAAGTGAATCATCTTCAGGATAACATATTTTGGTGGATAGATTTGGTAACACTCGCCATATGTACAAAAATAAAGCTATGTTCAAGTTCATAAAATAAGTTCTTAATAATAACATTTTATACATGAGAAATTATACTACCACCCTAGTTTTGGGTTTGAAAACAGGGAGATTGAACTTATTTTTGGAAAAATATTAATATTAACGAATGTATTTTATGGTTTATAAGTTAGAAAGAAAGAACTTAATTTTTAATAGCATTTTGAATAAGTTTGGGTTTAAACTTATTTTTTAAGTTGATAAATTTGTATTACCAAAAGATTGAATATTTATTGGTAGGAGTTATATATGTAATGGAATGTCAAGTTGAATATCAATAATGATAATAGCAGTTCTTTTTATATTTTTCTAGCCCGAAACTAAGGTGCAACACGATTGTTCCCTCAAAATTTCCCTTAAGAGCACAAGGTCTCTTACCTCAAACTATCCAAAAATTTTCTCCAAGAGAAAGGAAAACAAACATATATAATCTATACATCCTCAAAGAAATACAAATAATTCCCAAAATTCCAAATTATTAAAAAGTTACAAATCTATTATCCTAAAAAATTAATAACAGAGTTAAGGATGCAATCCAATTTATTATAAAAAATAACTAAGATCCAAAGTCCAACTATTGCAATTCCACTTATTCTTTTACTGATCACCACACGTATCTATAGAAAAAGAAGTAAAGGGAGGAGAATGAGTTAAAAAGCCTAGTGAATAAAAAAAAAATTCTTTTTCTTTCATTTTTCAAAACTTTAAAAATATCAAAAAGAAACTTTTTAAAAATAACTTTCAATAGTAATCAAAAATTCCCATTATAAAATTACTTTCAAACAGAACATAAGGACAAATAATTTAAATTCAATTCTTACTTTCTTTTATATAGGCTCAAGCAAGTATAGTCATTCGTTGATTAATCAAATTCGGTCCTAACTATTTATCCCGCCAGGTGGGCCAGAACTTATAATAGTGGGAGTTTTTTCACCATATTCTATGGGTCAAAAACCTATAAATTCCGAAAATGCATGTTCGTCCAACTAATTCTTAACAAATTTGAGCCAAAAACTTATATATTTTTGGACAAAGCTTAAATAATTTTAAAAAAATATATTTTCTTCAAGAATAAAGAAAACAAAAATTTTCACATAAAAAGCTTTAGGAAATTAAGAATTTTTAGGAAGTAAAAAAATCTTCAGAAGGCTAAAAATCTTCAAGAAACAATTTTTGAAAGAAAAGAATAAAAAGGAAAATCTTTAATAAATAAATAAATAATATTAATGATAAAAGAATTGTAGAAGAACAATAATAATAATAATAAAAAAAGAATCGATTTCTTTCAACAAGCGTTTAGCAGAACTGAGTAAAGGAAAAATATTTCAAACTTTCACCAAAACAAATTTCATTCAGGAGGAAACAAAAAACAAGAAAGTAAACAAATTTTGTGAAATAAAAAAGAAAGAAAATTGAATGCGAAGAAGATTCTCTTAAGAAAAATATCTCATTAACTCACCTCTATGATCTCCAATCAAAATATGAAATCTCACATATTCAATCACTATCAAAAATAAAATTAACTTCTATATCTACTAAATCAAAACTTAAGCCTAAAAGAATAAAGGAATTGACTTATTCTGTTAATTCTCGTCGATCAAATTTCTCTAATCACTCTTATTATAGGTCGTCTCCTAAAATACATAACTATAGAATTTATCTTAAAGAAAAGATAACTACTAGTTATTACAACATAATATCAGTAGGACTCCTTTTAAAATAAAGTAACTTAACAATAAATAATAATAATTACGTAATATAATAACTCTTATAATTAAAAGTTTTAAAATTTCTTAATTATCCCTAACTTAGGCCTGAGTGTTACAATGTTATTGATGAGATACCCCATCTTACATTGTAAGTATGTTAGGATGTGACATGAAATATAAGCATAGACCTATGTACTCATTCTCAACTCGAGGTATCCTTTTTGGTACAACGATGAAAGTGTCAAGTAATTGACCCTAGGTATTGCTGGGCTCATAGCTGCGATTAGGGCTTGAGTCGTAACAGTTGGTATCAGAGTGGGTAATTAGTTTGAACTATGGGAGTTAAATGCTACACTATATGTGCAATAAAATTTACCTCTAGAGTCTCAGATATTTGTTGATCTTGGGTTACCTCTAGTGGGGGTGCTGAATGTTAAAGGGGGTGAATGTAATACCTTGTTCCACATCATAAGTATGTTTGAATATGAAATATCCCTTTTAGTATAATAAGGACAATTGAGTCTCTTTATTTATGGAATAATAAGATTGGACATTTGAGTTTTAAAAGAATTATAAATATAATTAATCGTAATTTAATATCATATATTGATAAAATTTGTGGAAACTGTAATACTTTTATATTAACAAAAATAATTAAAAAGTCTTTTTTTTTTTTTTGTAATTGAAAAATCATCAAATTTCTTAGATCTAATTTATAATGATGCATGCGATTTACTTGACACTCATAGTTTAGGTGAAGTAATTTTACCTTTATAGATGATTAGAGTATATTTTGTCATGTCTATAGCCTTTGACAAAATTAAAAATTATAAAAGTGAAATAGAATTAATTGTAAAAAATTTATATAATATCTAATGGCATATAGAGGGTGAGAATACAATATTTTTAATTCATTTTTGAGTCCAAATTAATAAAACACGGAAAATAAAGCATCAATACACACAACAATAAAATTGTGTGTATTAATGAAAATGGTTAATGCTATGATGTCTAGTTATGATTTAAGTTAGAATTTTTGAAGAAGACTTTACTTATAGTTTGTCACATATTAAACAGAGTTTTGAATGAAAGGAACAATAAGACCCCTTATGAATTTTGGAAGAAAAGAAAATCAAATTCAAACTATTTAAGAATTTAGGAATGTCCGGTAGTGGTTAAAGTACACGAACCTGAAAAGAAATGAAGTGAAAGAGGAAAATTATGTTGACAAGCTTAATTATGTTGTTGAAAAATTAGATAGGTATACATGTAATCCAAGTGACGTGCATTGACATACTATTAAAATAGTAATAAAATATTTAAGAAAATCATGAGTTGTGGTATAAACTATAGTGGTTATCCTTCGATATTAAAAGGATATTCTAATGTAAGTTAGATTACTAGTCATGAACTTTAGGCTACTACAAGTGGTTGGATCTTTATGCTTGGAGGTTGAGTCATTTCTTGGGATTTTAAGAAACAAACATGCATTATAGATTCAATCATGTTTGTTAAATTTGTATTGTTTAGTTCAAAGTTTATACTATTATATTGTTTAGATATATTGTATTATTTTTTTACTAAGTTAAGGTTCAAATCGCAAATATTTTATTTATGCATAAAA
>JAXGGT010020126.1:0-16393 GCA_035583425.1 Marsdenia floribunda
TATTCGAAATACTATAAAATTCAACTGAAATTAGACATGATTTAATGCTAAAAACATGATATATTTTAGTGTTATCAATTCATTACTCAATTTCTCTTACAACTCCGAATTTCCTTTTTATTGTCAAAATAGATCTCTTTTCAATCTCTAATTTTGTAACAGAGAGAATTGATTGCCATGACTTGCCCGCGAGTCTGTACTGTGACTGTGGGCCTGACAGCACTTATGGTCAACTATTCGGTACCATCCTCATTGTACCAAAAGTGATATCATCAGTTGACAATGAGTATTTAGACTTATACTTATGTTACTATTGTTCTATTTAGTATATTAATAATTATATATTCCAATAAATTTTACAACAATAATATAGTTATAATAAAGTTGTTTATCTGATGCAGAAAACTTTATTATTTTATTTTAAAGGAATTAAAAAGAGTATAGCATGCTGATCGTTAATTCATTACTCAATTTCTCTTACAACTCCGAATTTCCTTTTTATTGTCAAAATAGATCTCTTTTCAATCTCTAATTTTGTTATAGAGAGAATTGATTGCCATGACTTGCCCGCGAGTCTGCACTGTGACTATGGGCCTGACAGCACTTATGGTCAACTATTCGGTACCATCCTCATTGTATCAAAAGTGATATCATCAGTTGACAATGAGTATCTAGACTTATACTTATGTTTAATGACATATTCACATATACTTATACGGGTATCAAGTTGATCGATTGAGATATTTTTCCTATAGCAATATAGAAAAACCTATTCATATAAACAATTTTTAATTCCATTAGATTTATTAAATACTCAAATCAATGTTTGAGATTTGTTCTACTATTCAATCAATTTCATAATCTAACAATAAGTTGCGATACCAATTAAAGATGTTGATTTCTTTCCTAACTGTGCAAAGAAACATTAGTGGATACAGTCTCAAATATTTAAGTGTTTTAGTAGATTTAATCTTGAATATTTTATTTTTATTTTCATATCTATAGAAATTATTTTTTAGTGATTTTGGTCCTTCTGGACGAAAATGACCATAAAAAAAGACATAATTAAATATGTTGATTTATGGTTAAGAACTATTATTATTTAGGTCATTTTTTGTCTAAAAAACTAAAATTACTAAAATATATTAGAAGTTTAGGATTAAATAAACAAAAACTCTAAGGTTGGGTTTGAACTACAACGTATTTTGAGTTTAAGTTGGGTCTTCTTTTTGGACAAGAACTAACTTTTTCTTCTTTTTTTTGTCTCTCAATTTGCAATCAAAGGATCCCACACTTCTCAACTTCTTTTTTTCAAGAATGGGTCCGACACTTATTTTTGTACTCCATTTACTAGACAACTTTTCAAAATACAAAAAAACAACTTATCGTTTTCCGCAATAAACTCACTTAACTCAAAATAAGTGCTAGACCAAACACAGCCTAAATGTTTAGGACTATCCATCAATTTTTCTTGTGCCAAAGTATTTATAAATATTTTTAAATCAATTATATATGTATTACCGTATTTTAAGTATTATCATTAAACCAATTGACACACCTAACTCAAATAAATCATTATTTATTTTATTAAGAATATATTAGATTTTTTATTTTTTATTTTTTTTTTTGCTGGTTAATATGTTAGATATTCTTACATTATATTTCAATAATTTTTAATATATTAATTTAATTTATATTACTTTTCAAACAACCAAAAAGTACTTCACAATAAGTATTTAATGTGCGTATGATTATATATACTAAAAAATTTGGGAGTCATAAGATGAACCAAAAACTATGGTGGGACATGGAAAAAAAATGCTTGTGTTGCATTATTTAAAGATTTCTTTATAAATGATTGCTTGATACATTGGACTTATTCCGAAATACAATGACTCATCAGGATTGTGTTGTAATTTTCAAAGTCCGATTAAATTTGGAGTTTTTTTCCACAACTATGAATCAGAACAAATCAAATTAGAAATGTCGTTTTCAAGCTCATAAAACCATACAATCTTATCGTGACTGTATAATTAACTTTTATGTTCTTGACTTTATATACACTTAAATTTTGACTACTATATTTTGGAAGATTATTATGTGGCTGATATCAAATTCCAATTAAAGAGTCGTAGCAAATAATTATTTCTATAGATGTATTGAATTGAAAGGTGCATATAATACGTTATATTTCTGATGGAAAATACTACAATTATGTTTCTCAATCTCTACTTGTGATGTCTGGACATATCCTTCACTACAACAGACAAGGGCAAAAAGGATAGCCAGAGAGCAATCGAATTTTTGCCTCCCAGGTGTTGCTTTCGATTAAAACGACAGATATGTAACAATTTTTCAATAGTTATTTTTAATTGCATCGTTTTTAATAAATCACGTCAAAAAAAAAAAATCGATTTTCTTAGGGATTTAGGGCAAAAACAATAGCTCTCTAGCTGCTGCATTTGCTTTTTTTTTTTTTTTTTTTTATTTGCAATTTAGTTTTTCCTTTTTTTTTTTTTTTTTTTATTTGTTTAGGGATTTGTTACTTTTTTTTGATTAAATTTTAGGACAATTCAAGAACCATCATTTATACCTTTTGTATTACATTTTATATTTTAAAACTTTTGGTAACAAAATTAAAAGTTAAAAATTAAACAGAAAATTTAGAATACTTAACTAAATTAAATTTGAAACAATCTATAATTATTATGAAACTAATGATAGAAGGAAAATAAAGTAATTATTTCAATTGGTAGAAGATCATGGAGCACATAATACACAAATAAAGAACTCTTTGCTTTAAACCTAACATGTCCATGCCTGTCAACAATTGATGTAGCATGTAATACCTGCAGGAAAATCAATAATCAAAGTGTTATTATCTGAATCATGTTTACTTACAACAAATTACAAGCCTTGTTGTAAAACTTAAATTAATGTATATTAGAGTTTATTACGTATATGATGACTGAAGAGGATATGACACCTGGCAAGGTGAACAGACAGCTATTATTAACGGACTTATTGAGTTCACCCAGTCATTTCTTCTCATTTGGGAATTTAAGGTCTCACCTAGACGACCAAAGTGAAGTGCTGAACTGATGAGGTGAGAAAGTGCCAATGAAGCAAGGTCAAGTTACTTTGATATATAATAATTTTGCCTCTCACTAAGGATTATAAATATTAATCCTACAAATATATTACAAGTCAAAGGTCAAATACATTGAACAAAAGAGAGCTTTCACAAAACTTGCATTACAAGGAAAAAAACTTGTCTTACAAGCCTCCCACACTATCTTACTTGGCAGCTAATTAAGAAAGGTAAAGCTTATTTCATATAAATACAACAAATTTGATCTATTACTAACTAATCTCTTTGGAGGGGCAAAACTGGGAAACCCTCTCCAATTTGCCTTGCTTTTCAGGTAGTAGCCGCTCCAAGAACTCTTCTCAAAGATATCAACTTCATCTTGAGTTATAAGTGGTTATCCATCTTCATTTTAAAGGTGGTCATTTCTCGTCTACAATCTCAAGATTGAATCCTTCAACTGTGTTCACGTACAACTTTTGATTTGCGGGCTGATTGCATCATCAGTTTGGTTCCATTACCGAGAATCGAAAGTCTTTTTTGTTTTTCTTATCTTTTGTAACTTCTAAGAGTGTCTAAGAATATTCTCTGAAAAATTTATCCTTTTATCTCAAAATTTCCATAAACATGGCTACCACACATGCTTCCCCTACACATGCAAATCAAGAGATGCGTAATCAAGCAACTTCCGTTCCATGGGCAGTATTGGTGCATGAGAATCTATCACAACAATCCCAGATACAAAATAATCGTTCCTAATGACCTATTTCAGAAATATTAGGAACAAGGGTCAGAGATCTACATGACCATCTTAATGAGCATAGAGGAAAATTAGTTACACAACATGAAGAAAGCAATCAAACTATTCGTCAAATGAAAAGTGAGATGGAAAAACTCCGAAAGGAAAATGAGATCATGAAGGAATGGTTAAATTTATATACAAAAATGACAGGTATTGGTCATCTTCTTCCCCCTCCAACAACTCTTTTGCTTGGAACTCTACCAAAAAAAGTTCATGCTCCAATTGTGGAAGAATATTCGACTCCAAATATAGCACATCACGCAAAGTCATCAAGATGACCTACTGTTGCTCCAAATATATCCAAACAAAGCAAGAAACGAACTTCAAAAATAAGAAGTGAAGTCGATAAATCACATCATTCTATGCGACCTACAAAGTCTTAGATTGTTATTTCAAAAAATCCTAAAGATTCAACCGAAAGATCGAGAACACAGCGGTCTAAGTCTCCTCCCAAGACAAATAAATCGTCAAAACATTCCATGCAGCAGACAATTGATATCAGACCATTTACTAAATTGATTCGTGAGGTAACCCCTATTTGAATTTAAAATTACCTAAGTTTGTTCTTTATAATGGCAAGTCAAGGCCCCTTGAACATATTTGTTGATACAAATCAGCCACGGGACTTGTCACTACTAATGACGCTTTGCTATGTTGAGCATTTCCAAGCACTTTGTCAGAAAAAGCACTGGCTTGGTTCACTTTGCTTAAGTCAGATTCCATTGATTCCTGATCATCTCTTGAGAAGAAGTTTCTTGACAAATTTGGTACGGATGGAACAATTCCCAAAACAAGAGGTGACCTTGCTAATGTCAAGCAGCAAGAAGTTGAATCACTTCTCTCTTATTTGGAACGATTAAAAGGAGTTTATGATGAAATTGAAGGTATCGGTGAAGATAGAGTTTTAACATGTTTTGAAGGAAACTTCAATTCTCCTGCTCTCTT
This sequence comes from Marsdenia floribunda, assembly GCA_035583425.1. Classification (NCBI taxonomy): domain Eukaryota; kingdom Viridiplantae; phylum Streptophyta; class Magnoliopsida; order Gentianales; family Apocynaceae; genus Marsdenia; species Marsdenia floribunda. The sequence continues at coordinate 4,836 of JAXGGT010020126.1, forward strand.
CACTGAATTACAATTGAGAAAACCCAAGACATTGGGTGAAATTTTTCATGTTGCCTGAAAGGTAGCTCCTGGAGAAGATGTGAGTGGAAGTAACCCGAGGTAAGGAACTAGAAAGAGATTCTAAAGCTAACAAGAATTCTCGGAGCACCATCGCAAGTTGTTTTTGATACGGTAGTCTCCATGCCACATCAACGAGTGAAATTTCCAACAACTCAAGGAATTGTTACTCTTGAAAGTAATCCCCGTCATTTGTTGGATTACTTAGTTCAAGTAAAGAAGAAGCAACAATATGTACATCCTCACCTGTTGATCGAATGGGGATTGAAGCTATTTCATCAGCTTACCTTTTCACATTGGAAGCTATGAAAATCCAAGAAAGAAGGAATATCATGAAGTGATCATCAACTCTCAATTTCCTGAGCAAAAGGTGAAAATTGGAGCTGAATTAGCAAAGGAAGAACAAGCTAAAATTGAAGATTTTTCGAGGATGAATAAAAACATCTTTGCTTGGCAAACTTTGGATATGCTTGGAATTTCTGAAGAAGTTGTTGTCCATCATTTGAATGTCGATCCAAAATATATCCCTGTACAACAAAAGCTTCAAAAATTTGGACTAGAAAAAGAACCTAGAATGCGAGCCGAAGTTGGTAAGTTTTTAGAAGCAAACTTCAACAAAGAAATTTACTATCCTACTCGGCTTGCAAATGTTGTTATGGTCAAAAAGGAAAATGGAAAGCGGTGAATGTAAGTTGATTTTACTAATCTCAATAAGGCATGCCCAAAAGATTGTTATCCATTGCCTAGAATTGATGCATGGTCATCTCATCTTGAAGCATCTCAAAAAGCAGCCTAAAAATCTCCCTTTAAGATATTTTTGGGTGCTTCACCTAACTTACTTGGAGCGCAAGGGACTTGACCTCCCAAATAAAATATCTTCCTTATGATTTTCATCTATAAAAAGAAGTTTTCATGATCAAGAAAGGGGATGAATTCTTTACTCACAAAACTTTCTCTCTCTAAGCCATTCCTTTCAAGAAGTTATCTCTAAGATCTCTCTTATATTTAAGAAGACCTTTTCATCATTTTACTTGCCTTCTTCCCATCGGATTCAATTTCTAGAATCCATTTCCAATTCATCTTTTTACTTCTAAACAGCTTTTAATAGCTAATTGAGAGAGATTTCATCTTTGGAAAAACACTTTTTCTAGGCTGCTCTTTGATATTCCCATCGGGATTATCAGTTTCCTATCGGGATACTACTTTTCTCACAAGGATACATTTTTATCTCCACAAAACTCAAGGAAGTTCATCTAATTATCTTTTCAGCAACATCAGATTGGCGCCCACCGTATAAGAGGCATGAGAGTTAGAAGAGTTGTACGTGCATCTACTCCTGCACCATTTGTCGATGATCCTCCATCGGCAATTCCTGAAAATGGAACTCAACCAGATCAACATCCACCAATGGAGCCAATCCTTGAAACCAATTGTTCCTTCACCTGTTCATCCAGCTAACATTCCTCAAGATGAACAATCCAATAACAATTCAGAGGATGATATGGATGAAGAGTTTCATCACTCGCTAAGTCATGACAAACAACTCGACTTTCTTCTTTTACATATGGATGAATTTAACGAATTTTTAAGATTCAAGCAAGCCGAGAAAAAGTTTAAGGCACCACCGATCAACAACGATGATATTGTGCCTCCTCCCATAGTACCAAGAGCAGACCCACCTTCAACTGAAGGAATGCGATCGGGCAATCCTATACCCGATCCCAATCTGCGTCAACATCAACCATAAGTTGTGCATGATGATAGCCCATCCATTGCAGCCCAATGTGCTAGTCGACCAGTCACGGTCCTAGTTCAACAACCTCCCATGGAACATGTTTAACATATCAACACCACTCGAGTAGGACTGATCCCTCCTCCTGCAATACCTCCGATGGGTCCTACCTTCTTTCAACAAGTTAATTAGACTAGTTCAGCTCCTACCCCGAACGCTCAGCCTACGGAGCATGCTCCTATCCAGAATAATCAGGTCATTGGTTGTATTCCATTCATGAATGGACAAGATTAGTCTAATTTTCCTTCTTTTCATTCAGTTGCAGTAGAAAATAAAGTGCATGACATGTTCACACAGTTGCAACACTTAATGCCTAGTTTCCAACCGAATAATCTTCCCTAGAACATGCTCACTAACAATCCTTTAAAGGCTGATTTCTATAGTCAAACATTCCCACCCAATTTCAAGCCACCAACAATTAATAGATATGATGGTTTGACTAATCCAACAATGCATTTGACATACTATACTACTGCTATGTTCATATATTCTACTGATGATGCTTTACTATGCAAATGCTTTCCTACTACACTATCCAGTTGCGCTTTAGAATGGTTTATTTCTCTACATTCTAATAGTATTTTAAGTTTCCATCAGCTAGGAACTTTATTTTTGCAACAATTTGCTGCTAGTTCTCTCCCGAAGAAGCCAAGGATGCATTTACATAACATCCGATAAAATCACGATGAACCATTAGCTGCATATTACAAAAGATTCAATGAGGAGTCGGTTAAGGTTCAGAATTGCATTGAAGCTACATACATTGAGGCATTTTGCTACGCCCTCAGACTAGGATGTTATTCAGAAAAACTAAGCATTCTTCAACCTCAAACTAGCACACAAATATACAACAAGGTCATGAAATAGATTAAAGGATAAGAATTGGAAAGATCAAAGACGGAATCCAAGAGAATTGAAAGATAGTAATTCTATAAAAATGATGGCCGATCGGAACCTAAACGACAGTGATCGGGAAGAGATGATTTTCAGTTCTCTAAAGATAATAGGAACAACAAATACTCCAATGGTAAAGCTCCTTACAAAGGACGAGATGGTCTTCCCTGATCTCATCAATATCAAGATCGTTACCGCAACAACTCTGACCAAAATAATTCATGGAGACATTCAACTGAAAATTCTTTCATGCCTTTGAATGCTACTCGATCATACATACTTACAAAAGTAGAGTCTCTCGACATACTACCTGCACTAAAGAAGATGCAAGCAACAATAGAAAAATGCAACAAAAATCTTTATTGTACCTACCATCGGGATGTTGGTCACACCACTGAGAAATTTTTCCACCTCAAACGGGAAATTGAAAATGCAATAAAGAGGGGACAACTACTAGAATTTGTGGCAAAACAACTTACAGATCATGAGCAGAAAATTCATCCACCCGATGGTGCATCTAAAAAAGAAGAGCCGAAAGTCATCAATACCATCTCTCTCCCCTTCCAGCTCAAAGCCACCTGCAAAAACGCAAAGGTTAAATCCCTTAATTTGCAATGTTAACACTTATCATGATTTACCTCTTGTCATATCTTTACATATTGAGAATTGCTTTATCAAGCAAAATTTGGTAGATATAAGCAGCTCTGCTAATATATTATATTTAGAAGTATTTAAGAAGATGGAGATCTCGATGGAGAAAGTTTACCCATCTCCTATACCACTGATGGGATTCTCCAGATCAGTAATCTATGCCACTGGGACAATCACTCTACCAGTAAGATGGATGAAAGAAGAAGTACGAATAGAATTTGTTCTTGTTGATTCTACATCACCATACAACATCATCCTTGGTAGGCCCGCCTTAAATGCTATGAAGGCCATGGTCGATACGTTCAATAATGAGCTAATCATACCTACATTCTTTGGACCACCTCATAAAATAAGAGGCGATGCTCAAATCGCCAAACAATACTTCATGACAACAATAAGAAACATAGAAGCTAAGACTGATGAAGAGAAGACAGAAGAAATCATTCCAGAAGATTATACTACTACAATAATGAGCCCATGCTCAGAAGTGGAAGAATTCCAAATAGATGTGCTACATCCCAAACAGAAGATCACCATCGGGAAATCCCTTCCCTGGAGTTTAAAGAAACAATTGTTAGATTGTCTAGCTAATAATAAGGATGTTTTTGCTTGGTCACCTTCTGATCTAGGTACTGTACCAAGAATTTATGTAAAACATCATCTTGGCATACCCGATAGCGTATGACCCATTTATCAAAAATGCCAAAATCTCGCCAACGATAGACAAGAAGTAATCCAAAAGGAAGTTGTTGACTTACTGAAAGCTAATATTGTTAAAAAAGTCAAGTTCCCTGAATGGTTAGCAAACTCAGTCACTGTGCTAAAACCCGATGGTTCATGGAGAGTATGCATTGACTTCACCAATTTAAAAAATGTAATTCCTAAAAGACCTTATCCAATGCCTCGAATTGATCAGTTAGTTGATGCTACTTCTAGACATAGATATCTTTGCTTCCTTGATGAATATAAAGGTTACCATCAAATTTGCATGGCTAAAGATGATGAGGAAAAACTTCATTTATTACTCCTGATGACTTATATTGCTATACCGAATACCATTTCGTTTAAAGAATGCAGGAGCTGAATTTCAGGAATTGATTAACACCATGTTGAGAAATAATATTGGCAAAAATGCTGAAGCCTACATAGATGATATCCTCATCAAATCACAATCGGGGGACACCCTCATCCCTGATATTCAAGAAATAATTGACAAAATGAGGCAACATAGTTTAAGATTAAATCTTAAGCAATGTTCCTTCGGAGTAGAGGTTGGCAAATTTTTGGGATACAGGGTTTCGAATCAAGGAATCGAGGCCAATCCAATGAAAATCAAAGTCATCATGGATATGAAAGCTCCAACAACACAAAAACAACTCTAACAGTTGATTGGAAAAAATAGTGTCTTTGAATCAGTTTTTCTCAGCTTCCGGAGAGAAAACATTCCCTCTATATCAAGTTGTCAAGACGAAAAATCTTTTCACATGGACTATGAAATGTGATAAAGCACTTCAAGAGATAAAAACAAACTTAACTTCACCTCCTGTTTTGGTTTCCCTAATTTTAGGAAAAATTTTATACCTCTATCTAGCCATCGACACTAACACTTTTGGCATGGTATTATGCCCTGAATGAGAAGATGTCCCAAAACCAGTATATTACATAAGTCACATCCTGCAGGGACCGGAAACAAGATATTCCAACTTGGAAAAACATGTTCTAGCCATAGTTCTCACTTCCTGAAGGCTAAAGCCATACTTTCAGGCTCACACAATTCATGTCTACACTAATGCTCCTATAAGGAGAATCCTCTACAAAACAGATGCTTCTGGCAGACTACTCAAATAGACAATAGAATTGTCAGAATTCCACTTGGAATATCTCCCTAGAAAAGCTATAAAAGCACAAATTTTGGCAGAGTTTGTTCAAGAATGCACTATTCTCGATCAAACATACACAAGCCCCAATGAGCTTAAAATCCCTGATCCACATGAATGTATGCATTTGTACTCCAATGGATTAGCTACAAAAGAACATAAAGAAGCAGGCTTTATCCTACAAAACTTCGAAGGTATAAAATTCATTTATGCCTTCAAATATGAAGTTACTATCAGTAACAATGAATTAGAATATGAATTAGAATATGAAACCTTGCTAGCAGGATTAAGAACTGCTAATGCCCTTTGGATAAAAAGCCTTGTCGCCCGAACGGACTCTCAACTCCTAGTATGACATATCAATGGCTCATACGACACCAAAGGTGACAACATGCAGCAATGTCTTGCTTTATGCAAAGAATTGCTAAAAAAGTTTGATTATGTTCTGGTCGAATATATTTCCCAAAGGCATAATCATGAAGCTGATTTACTGTCAAAGCTAAAAGTTGATGATCCAACAACACACCCATCGGGGACAATATGGATTGAGTCACTCAAATCCTAATCCATCGACATTGAAGCCATATTCATGAGCTCAAGTGATCCGCCAACAACAAGGATAGACCCCGTATACATGTACATCAACAATGGTGACCTTCTAGATGATCCGAAAGAAGCCATGAAAATCAAGAAGGTATCATCCCGATAAACTATCATTGATAATCATCTTTATCGAAGAACCTTTTTATTGGCATTTACTTAAATATGTAAGCTCAGATGAAGGCAAGCAGGTATTGCAAGAAGTCCACGAAGGATTATGTGGTTCACACATCGGCTCAAGAAGCCTAACCCAAAAGGTAATGAGAATCGGATATTTTTGGCCTACAATGGAAGATGATGACATAAATCTGGTAAGAAGTTGCCAGAAATGTCAAGTTCATGCCAATATTCATCATAATCCTTCAAATGTTTTCAATTCATTGTGCAACCTGATCTCATTCTGCAAGTAGGGAATGAATCTTTTGGGGCCATTCCCAAAAGCTCCTAGAAATAGAGAATTCCTGATTGTTGTCATCAACTACTTCACCAAATGCGTAGAAGCCAAGCCACTTGCTACAATTACCTCTAAGGTAATCAAAGATTTCATCGTCAATGATGTGATCCCTAGGATTGGTCTATCTAGAATACTAATTACAGATAATGACACATAGTTTGCCTCAAATCGTACAATTGGTTGGTTGTTGATGCAAGAACAACATTCATTGGTGTTTTACAGCCACAAGCTAAAAGAGTTTGAGCAGTGTTATTCAGTCCATGAGAAGGAGATGACATTTGTGATACATTGTCTGACCATTTGGAGGTATTATCTACTGGGATCGTCCTTAACAATGGTGACAAACAATGTGGCAAATACTTATTTCAAAACTTATAAAATGTTACCCTTGAAGCAGGCTTGTTGGCAAGAGTTTCTGGTGGAATATGACTTTGAAAGGGTTCATAGGGTAGGGCAAGATAACTTAGTAGCTGATGCATTGAGTAGCAAGGTGTCGTGTTTAGCCCTCGCTACTATTTCTGTTGTGGAATCTGACTTTGTGTCTAAAATTCATGAATATCTACCTAACTAGCCTATATACCAAAAGTTAGTATTTTGGGTGCAGAATGGAACAGTAAGGAGATATTGGCTCCATGATGACTTGTTTTATGCCAAAGGTGGGCGAGCTTATGTTCCAAGTGGCATGCTAAGAGGATTGCTACTATGTGGGTGAGGCATCTAGGTATTGGGAGAACCAATTCATTGTTGGTAAGGCGACTCTTCTTGCTACACATGGAAGATGACAATGAAACATAAGTCTAGTCATGTTTGATGAGTCCGTTCGACTTGGTATATGGATAACAACCTACAATACCACAAGATTTGGTGATCGCAGTCCAAAATACAGGAGTTTGTCTAGCAGCTCGTATGTTTACAAAGGCAAAATAGGAATTGATTGCTGAAACTCACACTATAATAAAAAAAAGACTATTAAGATATATATCTATTAAAGTATTTTAAAATTGCAAGTCATACAAGTCTTCTATTACTGCGTATGTAGAAATTTCTTTAAAAATAAATATTTAGACAATTAAAAATGCCTTAATATATTTAAAAAATGCCTCAAAAAGTTTCAATTTAAGAATTCAGTTTTATTCATACATAAAATTCTCCTTGAAGCTATTGAGACGACTAGAGTTGAGACGCTTATATCTTTGTTGATGCATTTATAAAAAGTGCATCAAAACAAGAAACACCCTAATATATAATCTATTAAGGTGCTTAAGAGCATCCTAATAGCCCATTTTTTTTTGTAGTGACATGATAGTTTAACTTTGACTTAACAGAGGATCAAAGACCTATGCAGATTAGCATAGGCGTGATATAGAATTTGAGATTGGAGACTTAGTGCTTTGGAAGTTGACCCCCTCAAAATTAGAAGAAAATTAGTGGTAGAGGAGTTCATTGTAGACCGATTCCAAAGTTTGATAAACCTTTTGATGTTATGCAAAGAGTTGGCAAGGTAGCATACATGGAAGCCTCATGACAAAAGTGGAGACAAGCACCACCGATCATTGGAAATAGATTGACAAGCTAGTTGAGAAGATTTTGGAACATAGGATAATGGGGCAGAGTTAGAAGAACCAGAGGACAGACTTCCTTCTACCTTGGAAGGGTGAGCTTAAGCTTAATGCTATGTGGGAGAGAGATGTCACTCTTTGGCAGTTTCAAGATCAGATTGCTTACTACTGGAAGAGGCAAAGATTGACGAGGTCATCAATAATTTCAAGCGGGAGAGGTTTTGAAACCCTTTATACCAGGTCAAGTTCAAAACAATGGACATAGTATTGTCATATTTTGGAAAAATTAGTGTCTAGTACTCTAGATACAAAAAAAAAGGTGGCCAAGACACATATAAGGGGGAGTGTCTTGCTCATGATACATGATGGAAAAAAGGATGTCCAGTGCTTGAGATAGGAAAAAGTTCCCAGAACTACTATGAGGGGTAGTAGTTGTTCCAATAGCATGGATGTGGCTATACTTGTGCGCGCATGGTATGCCTTAGCAACCAAAGTGTGTTGAACTAAGTGTTAGATTAATGATGGTGCAATGTCCAAATTGTGTTGGTGGTTTCATGATTGTCCGCTGGTTCCGTGGCTTGTTGGTGTGAGTCGTGTGAGTGGTGAACCATGTAGTCGTGCGAGTGGCATGGCAGAGCGGCTCAACACAGATGGCAGTATCCAGGTGTAAGTTGGCATGGATAATAGCTAGGACATGGTCAAGTTAGACAAGCGGTTTAGTGGGGCACTTGGTCCACCTAGACCAAATCAGCCGAGACATGATTGTAGGGAAGACTCGGTCCACCTTGTTTAAGTTAATTGAGGCATGCTTGTTTGGAGAACTTACTCCACCTTGACCAAGACAGTTGAGGCATGTTTGTTGGGGGGGCAATTTTTGTAATCGTCGTACACTTGTTGCTTGATCTGACTACGAGCGTTTGAAGACCCTTTCTCCTAAACACTCATTATGGGCAAACAGCAAAAGGGTGGAAAAGTGACCAAAGTGTGAAGAGTTTCTTAGAGGAGCTTGGAGCATTTCGGTGTTGTTCTCATTGTGCTGAGAGTTAGAGAGTGTTTCGACGTGAAGACATTAGACAAATGGATAGTTGTTTGCATAACTTTCAAATATTTAAGTGTGTGCTTTAGTTGTGCGTCCTGGACATACACTTCATATGACACCAAGCATTATTGTTACAAGTCTAATTATGTGCTAATTACGATATTCTCTTTGAAGTTTCTACTGTCAAAAGAACCAGCTTTTCTTCAATTTGGAAAGGCATATGGTTTCCAAATTCTCTCCACTTCACAAGGGTCTTGCCTGGCAGGTTGAGAAGGACGACAGTGTTCCTTGTTTGACAAATATTTGGCTCCTAAATCAACCCCTTTTTGAGCTAGTGATTGCAGACCACCTAAATCGTTGTTTTTTGCTATTTTGTCTACATTTTCCCGTAACATTGTCCGCTGGAATTTAGATTTTCTTCGCAATTACTTGCCCCCAGCTGTTTTGGACAGTCTGGTATGGGTCATCCTTGATGGTGATTTAGTTAATCAACCAGTATGGAAGTTCTCTTCATCTGGTCATTTCACTACTAAATCCCTCCACGATGCTCTTCATGTCTCTTCTCAATGGGATCAGGTACCCTAGCCTCATCTTTGGAAAACAAAAGTCCCACAAAGACTTAATTTCTTCTCTGGCAGGATCGTCATGGACGACAAGAAACTAAGGAATATACGTTTTGCAGACATATTTTTCCTTCAAAGCAGAACTTTGCTTGTGGAGTTTTGAATAAATTCACGTCTTACATGATTATCCCTTTGTAGCTGAAGTCTGGCGAATGTAATCCAACACTGTCAATTTCAAAATATCTTTTTGGAGTTCTTCACTTTCTCAGATATTTCTTCACGTGGATTGATTGGAACGTTGACTATGATTTTGCTTGTTCCAATTGAACACATTGAGGCTCCTTGGTCTCTAGTTTTTCGATTCTTCTCCCGGTCTATATCGCATTGGATAAATTCTTTATTGTTATCAAATTCTTTTTATTTATCCGCTACCTAGTTCCGTGTTTCTGGTGTTTTTAAGCGAATTGTAATACTTATACAATTCAACCCTTATGTAAGACCAGGATTTTGCAATTCAAAAAAAGTTCCGTTTTCAAGGGGGAAAGAAACCATATCTTGCATCAAAATATTCACGACCTCTTTAATTAGACATAGGGTTTAATCTAGCAGTTATTTTATTATTATTATTATTTTATCTACATGCTATTTTTCATAAATTATGTGCCATTTTTTTCGAACTTTTTGGATCCACTATAAAAAAAAAAAAAAGAGAAAAAGAGATTTTCGAGATATATCTATTAAAATATTTTAAAATTAAAAGTCTTCAAAACCTTTTATTATTATGTATGGAAAAACATCTTTAAAAATAAACATAGAAGTGCCTCAATAAATAAAAAAATACCTCAAAAAGCTTTAATATAAAAATAATTTAAAACTTCATTTTATTCCTACATAAAATATTTCCTAAAGCGACTAAAGTTGAGGCGATTTACATTAAATGTCTTAAAGAAATTTCATTTAAAATATGACAAATTAAGGTATTTAATAATGTCTTAATAGCTCATTATTTAAGTTAAAATATATATGTATATATATATATATATATATATATATATTTTTTTTTGGTGTTCTCACTCTCGTGATAACAATGTTCTTATAGCATCCTAGCAAGCTATCTACAACATAAATATTATTTTATTTTGTGCATTGTATGGTCATTCTGGAACCTTCTTGAATTTAAAATTATTCTCCCACCATTAAGTGTATGTAAATTGTAAAATTATCAGAATCATCAATAATTTGAATTAAAAAGAGGTTAATTTTTTATTTCGATAAATTATTTGGGTGACAAATGAACTTTTCATATCCACCTTTTGCACTCAAAACTTTTTTTCCCTCCCTAAGTTCTATACACCAACTATTCTTTAAGTCTTTTATTTTATTAAGCATGTGATTTTTTTCAAAAGGTTTTTGGTGCTTTCATAATTTACAAATCTTTTGGCCAAAATATTGATAAACTCAATTTGTCTTTTTTCTAGAAAATCAAATTAAAAATTTTTATTTGAATTGACTTGATTTTCATCAAATTTGAAATTCATCTAAATCATCATAAACCAAACCACAAAAATAAAAAAATTATTCCTGATATGTTAAGGAAATATGTGTGTTTAGCAATTTACTTTGCATAATAGATATGTGTATTTAAGAAGACTAACAAAGATATGTATATCTAATAGGATATTGAAAATAAGAAGAATCTGAAAATATGTCTATATATAGATTAATTTATTATATATGAAGATATAGAGATATTCATATCTAATAGGAGTCATGGAGATAACTAGGAGTCTGATCATATGTCTATATGTAGATTTATCATGGGAAAATTGGTCATTTTAGTCCCCATACTAATCTTATTTGGACAAAGAGGTTCCTATTTTTTATTTTTGGACAAACGAGTCCCCATTTTTTTTTGTTTGGACAAAGGGTCCCTATTTTTTATTTTTGGACAAACGAATCCACATTCTTTTTTTATTTGGACAAAGGGGTCTCTTGTAACTAATTTTTGTCCAAAAATACAACAAGAAAATAGAGGAATTATGAGAAAATTAAAAATAAAATGAAATAATTAT
>JAXGGT010020137.1:0-16389 GCA_035583425.1 Marsdenia floribunda
AAATATCATATAACGAAAATCTGTCCAAGAATTATATGAAACATATAATTCGTAAGGTAGCAAGATAGCAGCTCATTGCATCATTCCTTCGTTCTCGACATAGGTAACATTTCTCCAAGTCGATTTTGAAGTATTAAGAAAATCAAAATCCTTAGCTATCTATTGTAATCTTTGTTTCATCAAACCATGAAGCGTGTCTTGAATTCTTTGACGTTTTGCTCGCGTCATGGGTCCAGTTGCATGCCATTACTAAGGGATCCTTTGGAACTTAGGTCTTTTCAGCCTTTTGGATCGTATCATTAACCCCTGTTATTTTGAGGTCATACCTAGTATTCAGAGTTTGCCTCGATTTGGTACCGCTCTCACAGCCCGCACTGAAACAGTGCTTTACCCCTAGATGTCTAGTCAACTACTGCGCCTCAACGCATTTCGGGGAGAACCAGCTAGCCGTACATTTTTTTATTATTATTATTCTTTAAGATTCTTTTCAATTTGAGTTTCCAGAATTTTAAATTAAATTCCTTTCGTTTTTTAGAGTTCCTAATTTTTGATAATTCTCCCTTTTGATTCTATACCATTATTATTATATGAATTATTTTTTAAAGCCAACATTCTTATTGTATCTTTTATCTTATTGTTTTCGTTTTAAAATCTATAATTTATTATTATTCAAATTTTATTTTAAAAATTGAACTACTGTGTTTTAATTCTTGAAAAAAGAAGTTTGAGAAATATCGAAACTTTTATTATTATTATTATTTTCTTCTATTTTTAAAAATTTAAAAATTTAGCTTATGTCTTTAACCAAATTTTTATATTTGGAAGAAAATTTCTTTGATTTCACATTTTATGTTTATTTTATGATTTATTTTAATTTTAAAATAAAATAGTTCTGCTTTTTCTTTATTTTCAAAAAAAAAATTCATTTCATTAAAATCATTTAAATCTTCCCTAAAAAATATAAATATGAGTTTTTTGCTCAACTTTGATTGGAATTAGTTTGAGGCACATGTTCCAAATTTATATGTTCTAAACCCAAACAACATGGTGACGAAGCTTAACATTGTTTTAAGTTCTAGCCGTCCTAGGGGAATAAGCACCTAGGGCCGATTTCAGTTAACCAACGAATGACTATACTTGCTTAGACCTGTATAAAAGAAAAGAAAGAATTGAATTTGGATTATTTGTCCTTTTGTTCTATTTGAATGTAAATTTGTAATGGGGAAATTTTTTTATTGTCAACTAAAAGTTATTTTGAAAATTTTTCTTTTGATATTTAAAAGTTTTGAAAAACAAAAGAAAAATGATTCTGTTTATTCATTGGGTAATTTTCTAGCACATGCCCCTTCCTTTACTTCCTTTTTGCAAATACAAGTCGTGATGATTAAAAGAACAAGTGTGGACCTTGATAGTTGGTCTCAAATGTTTATTTAGTAGAGTTGTTTCTTTAGGGTTGCATCCCTAATTCTGTTATTAATTCCATTGAGGGTAATAGATTTGTTATTTTGAAGTTTTGAAATTTTGTAAATTATTTATATTTCTTTGAGGATATATAGATTATAGTTGTTCAGTCTCCTTCATCCTCAAAAAAATTGAATAGTATTTGGTAAGAGACATTATGCTTGTGATGGAAACCTGGAGATTGTAGTCATGTTGCACCTCAATTCCGGAGCTTGACAATTTAGTGGTATCAAAGCTTTAGGTTATGATTTTTGGGAAACGATTGAATAGTTGATCTACATTTTAGTCATGTGCTATTGCCTAAGTAATGGTTATATGATTTTTTAATTTGAAGATAAATAGATTATTAAATCTTTAACACTTATTATGGTTATTTAAGATGTAGATAATAATTTCATTGATTGCATCTTATCAGGATAAAATTAATTTGGAGATAATACATACGTATATATATTTTTTGAGTTAGAATTTTTTTATTAAATATTTAGCGAGTATCAACCATTAATTATAATAGTTACGATAAGTAGGTTATTGTAGCAAATTAAGAAAGGACTTACTGTTGATGATTAATATTTACTATTATGTTACTTTATTTTAAATGAAGAGCCCTGCTGGATAATACTAAATTAAAGTAATTAGTAATTATTGTTTCGTTTTGAAAAAATTCCATAGTTATGTATTTTAAGTCACAAACAGGCAAGAAGAGGGAATAGGAAAAAATCAATTGACGAGAATCAGCGGGACAAATAGATTTCTTTTTCATTTTTGTAAGCGCATGATTGAAGAATAGTCATAGAACTTAAGAATTCACATTATTTTATTTTAAGAAGGAATTCATGAATCGAATAGGTTGGATATTGAATTACAATGATTGTAAAAAGTGAGTAAATGGAATATTAAAAAAAATAAATTTATTGATTTAATTTTATTGGAGCTTTAGGGTGTTTTTCGATTGGAGTTCTTTTTTAGTTTTCCACTCAAACTAAAAAAAAAAGAGTGTACTTGCTTGAACACTGTCTGACATAGCACTGTTCACTGTTTGTCCACTTGGTAAAAAAATTATTAAAAAAATGATTACCAAACGGATACCCATCAGCAGCTAACATCATCGTCTTCTCTAGTACGCCCACCCGAATCCATACGCCGAACCCGTTCGCAGCTTTCACGTCACCCCAAATGGAATAAATGCAAAATCTGGTTGAAATAAACCAAAATCCTATTATCTTAACACCAATTCGGTAGTTTGATATCTAACCAGTGACTAACTACGTTTGGCCAATCGCCCATCATTAATACAACAATAGAGAAAACACTGTGAAAATGTAGAGGAGGCTGCCTTTAAATGACTTCACTGCTGAATCTACTTCTAGTACTCTGAACTATTTAATCCAAAAACCTGGTTGGGCATATAAGAAGATTTGAGTATCTCATGAAAGAGTTTGTTCCTCAACGCTAGAGTCCAAAGGTGTTCAGGTATGATTTGTGAAAGTTGGTTATTTGGTATTTTTGTTGGTTGCATTTGTTCATATTCTTTTGGTTCTATTTCTTAATTTTGTCTTGTCCATCACATTTGGTTGACTGTTCTTTGCCATTCATGTAGCTTTGTGCCAATTATTGTTTCCGATCAGACGCAGTCGATTTGGAGTCGACTGCTGGTAGTAATTCTTTCCCATTGAAGCAGAGACAACTAATAGTTCTCCAAAGGTGTGATTTCTTTCACATGAGCTCTTTTTTAATTATGAATCTTTCCTCCATGTATTATTATGTTATTACTTGATAGATTACATATATGTTATTTGTATGAAATTTATAATAAAACTTGACATTCAGTTTACTAATATATGTGATATATGACTTGTATTTATTCGAATCCTATAATTCTTATACTCGGTTAAAGACCAGATAGAAATGTCTAACCCATAGTGTTGAGGAAATCGAACAAGTTATACTACGAAATAAGTTGTGGACATCAAATTTGGAACGACAATATTTGAACATTTTGAAAGAATGGAAAAACAAAGATGGAACCTGGATACAAGTGAGATACGAAAGTAATGTATGGAAGCAGATACAAGTCGAATTTAATAGTTCAACTAGAAACCATTACTTCGTCCCCCAATTGTCTAAAAAATTTAGCAGGATGAGGGAGCTATACTTGCCCATGAGATCAATTAGAGATGACCTCGTCAAAATTGGTATAGGCTGGAATGCAATCTAGAACAATATAGACTATAGTGTTGTGACAAAATGATGAACGGAAAATATGTGTATATTGTTATACAACTTATAATCTTGTGGTTGAATATTTTTATGTACTTTGTCATGTAGAAAAAATCGGAGGTAAAACTCCTTGGTAATAACAAGGCACTACCGCATTATGACCTATGGCTGATGTATTCTACGATAGTAGAGCTTAGGGTACATTTGCATGGTCATCCAAGCAGTCACCACTGATGCCAAGAAAAGAGAAGTTGCTCGGAGGCAAAGGCGAGGCAATCCAACACCATCTAATCCCGAGGTTGTTCCAATCTTAAATTTAATAGATGGAATAGATGAGACTCCACGTGGTGTCAATGTAGATATGGTCACTTCTGGTCTGAAGAGAAAGATTGGGAGCACGTTGGATTGCGATCGTTCTATTGGCGACAAGAAGTTAATAGTAGATATTGCTCTACAAATGAATGAAGCGTGAACTAATTTCAACAAAAGATCGAAAGCCAAACTGGATGACTATTTATTTAGTTCTGCACGAAGCGACACCGTCAATCCTGATCCCTTCTCCATGACAAGATACATTCAGATGTTAGAGCAAGATTGTGGTCCTATCCCACCCCACATTCATTTGTAGGCGTATAACAAGTTTACGAGTCCTGTTTTTCGGGAGGCATGGGTGCAATGGCCAAAAGCGATGTGGGTTTTTCTTGTTATGACAAATTTCATGGATTTCAAATATTAGCGTGCCTAGCCTATCTAGCTTCATAGTTGACCATGATTAGCACTGAATTTTATATCTTGTTTCAACAATAGTACCGAATAGTTGGCTATATGTTTATAATATTATTTGCACAATGTATTTGTATTGAAAATTATTATTTTGTTGGACTTTAATTATAGATTTACTTTATTTCATATTTTCACTTTCAGATACAAGTGACCCTATGGATCATAACACTATACATGGTAACATAAATTTCAAAAATTTTGGTTGTTTGTCTTCCAATGAAGAAGATTTAGGAGTTATCGAAGAAATAACAAAAATGTAGCAAATTATGGATGAAACATTCCAGTTTTTCCATACAAATGATCATAGAATAAGATGTAGGACATCGATTTTAAGAGGTAGAATGTGGGTGGATGAATTGCTTTGGGGTCACACAGCAAGAATTTATCGAAGCATCTAAATATGCAATCCGATGCCTTTTGAAAACTATGAATCATCTTATAGATCGTGGTTTGTGGGTCAACCGAGAACAACAATGCGTTGATGTGTTTGAGAGTATGGCTATATTTTTAACTGTCTTAGTGTAGGGGAAAACCACTGGTACTTAGTCGAACACTTTTAACATTCAACCGAAACAACAAGCAGACAAATGAAAAAAATTTGTAGAATTGTTTTACAACTCACCCCTAATATAATAAGGGAACCAAATTGGGATGTCATACATCCAAAGTGATGTGGGTGAAAATCAGATAAAAACTATTCTCTATTAAAAGGGAAGAGTTACAAAATATAAGAGAGAGTGAAAGAGGAAAAGAGTCTTCAATTTGAGAATAATGTGAAGGAAAGAGAGCTCTGAAAAAGTAAAGAAAAAGTTTCCAAAAAAGGAAAGTAGGATTTCCCTAAGGAAACCAAAGAAGTTTCCCGAAAGGGAAAGGAAGGAGCTGCCCGAAAGTGCGCTTGGAATGCCCGAAAAGGGACTGAGTTCTCCCGAAAGCCCTCCTCTATTCCCGAAAGTCCAAGATAATTTCCCAAAAGGGACAATAGTGGTCCCGGAAGAGGTCCTTTGGCACTTCCTTAGTGTAATTTCAAGGACTTTCAAGGTGATTTAAGCTCTCTTATGTAAGAATGAAATGAAAAAGAGAATTAAAGTGTTAATTCTCTTAATTAATCTCTCAAAAATGTGTTCAAGGGAACAAAAGAGTTTCAAAGGCAATTGATCCTTGGGATGGATGATTAATTGAGAACAAGGAAACCCAGAGTAAAAATAAGAGAGAGAATGAGAGAGAATGAGAGAGAGAGAGAGAGAGAGAGAGAGTAATTAGAGAGTAAATGAAGTATCAAAGTGAAGTTCTTATCTTGTTCTTGTTCATAAGTCTCCTATTTATAGGAGTTAATTGTCATCTCTGAGATATTTTAGATGGGTAAGGTGAGAGTCCGTGACGGTTATTAAGAGGCAATTATTGAATGTTCTCCAAGTAATTTGTCAGCTTATCATTAAATATCAAAATTTGTTGACCATTGAATGTGTTCTTTGAGAAGATATTAGAGTGAAAAGGCTTTTTTACCTTTTTAGCCTTGAAGAGAACAATATCTTTAATAAGAACACTTAGATTAATTTAAATATGGTGTTTAAGCACACCATAAAGTATTTTTTTTTATTTTTTTAAAACATATCAATCTTGATATTAAGTTAATTAAGTAATGTTATGGAATATTGAAAAGGTCAACTTTGATAAATTGTATAAAGTACCAAAAGACACAATTGAAGAGCATGCCCGACTGAAAGTAACTAATGCAATGCCCAAAAATAGCTTGCATTATGCATTGCCCGTAAGTCTCTAAAATGGCCGAAAGCATCATGTAAAATAGGACTTATGCTGCCCGAAAGTCTTTCCCTAAAGCCCCTCATGGCTGTACATGAAAGCCATTTCAAAATGCTCTTTATAGTCCTTAAGGCCAAATAAGGTTATAAAGTCACTTGGAGTGTTAAAGTACCAAAAGTACATTTCCAAAATTAGAAATTCTGGAAATTTAAAACTCCTTGGCTTAGGCTGAACATAGCAGCCTTTTAAGAGGTTCCTAACGGTCACAAAGGGCAGTCCCAATAGCTAGTGCCATTGGGACACCCTTGTTCTACCTGAAAGGGGTCTTTAAAGGCTTGCTACTCTCTTTTTTTATTTTATCCTTTGTAGTATAAAAAGCTGACTTGTGGCTCGTCTTTCATTTTTCAAACTCTCCATAATCTTGAAAGCATTTGAAAAAGCAAAAAGCTCTCTATCAAGAACAACATATCTTCTTGTTTCTTCATCTTGTCTTGTCTGTGTCGAGAAGAGCAACTTAGCTCAAGTAGAAGAAGGTCTTCAAGAAGCATCAAACAAGGTTTGCCAACTCTTTCTTAAAACAAAAATGGAAGGAAAAAATCAAGGTATTTCTCATTCTCATTGCTTCTTTTCTTCTTTTTCAGATTATAGCTTCAAGTAAAATGCAACGGGATATTGAAAGTGAAGAGGAAACTAGTGTAGAAACTATTGTAGTTGAAAGACCTTCTAGAATGCTTAGGTCTCAATCTAGAAATATTTCCTCTCAAGTAATGAGTTCACCAACCCAAGAAATTTTTATTGTAGATGGATTTCCCATATTAAGAATAGGTGTCTTGCATTATGAATCTAACAACCCATATGTGATTAGCTATAGTTTTGCAAATGAGAACTTTGACTTCCCTTATGTGAATGAGAATGAGGTTTGGGAAAGGGAGCTATATAAGCCACCCTTGAACCTTAGGGTATTAGACCCGAGACCACTAGATGGTGAAGAACCAAATCGGTTAATGTATCTTAAGATATACTCAAAATCCTTTCCTTTGGATGTGATAAAAAATATGTACAATTTCCCTTCCATGTATCAAGTCAAATATTTTGACACTATGTTAATATGTAATCCTCCACCACACTATATTAGAATTTATGTTGCACACCTTAAGGCGGGTTTAAGGTTTCCATTGTTGCCACTTTTGAAATATATATGCATGTATTGGCAAATTCCTCTTGCACTATTAACTCCAAATTGCATTAGAACAATTTTAGGATTTGTCCTTTGTAAAGCATGTGGAGTTGTATCATCTCTAGAACTCTTTAGGTTCTATTTTGTTATGGTGCAAAAACATTCCATAGGATGGGGTCGTGGCTGGTTTTATGTTCAAAGAAGACCCGTAATGAAGGAACTTTTGCAATTACCCTCTAGTATCCATAATTGGAAGCACGAGTTTTTATTTGTGAATCATTCAAGTTTGGATAGTATGAAAATTGCTTGGAATCATGCAAATTCCTTAGACAATAGTAAGCCCGAATTGATGGACAAGAATGTCACAAACTTGTTTGAAAGGCTTAATTTTGTGTGCGCAATTGGAGAAAATTGGAGTTCATCCTTGTTTTTCAATGGCAAATTGTATGATGAAGGCACTTCCAATGTGAAAAAATTGAGTAAATGCTATTACCCTTTTCTTTTCTATTTTTGCAAGTAAAATATGAATGTCATGCTTCTAACTTTTCCTTTTGTTTTGTAGAAGCAAACATTGTACATATGTTGGCCTCCGCAGAGGAGAAGAAGAATTCGCCAACTACAATAAAATCATCTCAATCCAAGGTAGAGGAAACTTCATCTAGTGGATCGAGTATGAAGAGGAAGGCTTCTACTCGGTTGGAGGCTAAAGGGAAGAGGGTTTCGGGCTCTCCTATTCAAGGGAGCCAACTTTTTTCGAAGAATGAAGTGCAAACTCCCGTGGTTGAGGCTTCTATTCCTCAAAAAATAAAACCAACCGAGGTGCCAAAAGAGGTGACTCATCGTCCGGGCAAAGAACCCGTGGGAACAACACCTCAAGTCGAAGGTATATTTAGGCCAAAGTGGAGCCTAAAAGATAGTGATAGCATTGATAATGCTACTAAGGCGGCAGAATTGCTCTTACATAAGAATCGAAATGGAGAAGGAGAAAAAGTGAGAGTCTTGGGCTTAGCAAATGTGCAGACTATGTATTACTTTTCATGATGCCAAGTAAGTATTGGAAAATGCCTCAAAAATCTCTTTTATCTTGAATGCTTTTTCATTTCTAATTTTGCTTCCTATTTTGTTTTTTAGGCATTGCACTTTGGCCAAGAGTTGTTGAGGAAGGGAAGAATTGATAGAGATAAGGTTGCCACCCTTGAGTCTATCTTGAATGTGAAGAATAAGGTTATTCAAGAAGGGGAGTCTTCCAAGAAGAAGATTCATGATGAAAATGAAGCTTTGAAAGGTGACTTGGCCAACGTGAAGGAAGAACTTGCCTCCATGAAAGAGAGGCTTCAAGAATGTGAAGAAGAGAGGACCAAAAAATTGGAGGAATGTACTAAGGTCCTCAAAGAGCATCAAGCTTTCGTGGAGGAGATGGATGCCAAAGTTCTTGAAGAAGAATGAAAAATTTAAGAGTTGAAGGAAGCACTTGATGCTAGGAATGCCATTTTTGGATCAGGCTTGTTGGAGAATGAAATGATTGAAGCGGCCATGAGGGCGGGATGTGAACACTTTTTGAAGACCAAGGATGGGAAAGGTCTCATCATGAGGTTGATGGAGGATTCGGTCAAGACCACCCTTGTAGAGGCCGAGAAGGCTATCAAAAAGCTTCATCCGGAGTTTGTATTTCCTCCTAACCTTCAAACTCTTCTTGATGATGAAGGTGTGTCTTCATTGATACCTTGGCAAGAGGGCTTCAACTTTGATCAAAATGCCAAATCTTTCTCATCCCTTGAAGGTTTGGAGAGTGAAGGTGAATCTTCAAGTGGAACCCGAAAAGAGGGTTCTTAGTTTGTAATAGAAATAGGATTTTTTTGTAAGTAGCAAGCTTGTATCATTTTGAAGGAATTTGAACTTAATGTAAAGAAGATCCAATAGGATTAAAGTTGTAATTCCTTTTAAGTAAACGAAAAGCTTGCCTTCTTTTATGCATTGTTTTTCTTATGAATTGTGAGAAAGATCTATTGGGATCAAAATTGTAATGAATCAATCATTAACAAATATCAATTGATATTGAACAATCCCGATCGAAATTACTTGAATTCATTCTTGACATAATCTAAAAGAAGAAGTGAGAATGAGAAATGCCTTGATTATTTCTTTCCATATTTGTTTAAGAGAGAGGCAGCAAACCTTGTTTGAAGACTTTCTTGAATTTAATCTTCCCTAAACAAGTAAAGCAAAAGAGAAAAATATGTTCTCAAATGAGAACTTTTGTTATCTTTGAATGTGGCCTCAAGAAGAAGAGAGTTTGAAAATGAAAAGAGAAGCACAAAGTCAGCTATTCACAACACTTCAAGAATAATAAAAAAAAAAATGAACCCCTTCGGGCATTACCTTACCTTCGAGTATTCCATGAAGCTCAAGTGTACCTTTGGGTACTTCACTAAACATTGACTTTGTACCTTTGAGTACTTCATTAAATAAAAATTTGACCTTTTAATGATTCATTAATTTCATAATATCAAATTGATATGTATAAAAAAAAAAAGAAGAAATACTTTATGGTGTGCTTAAACACCATATTTTAATTAAGTGTTCTTATTAAAGATATTTCCTTCAAGGCTAAAAAAGTAAAAAGCCTCTTCAATCTAATATCTTCCTCAAAGAACATGTTCAATGGTCAACAACTTTTGATATTTAATAATAAGCTGACTAATTACTTGGAGAACACTCATAATAATTGTCACCAACTCTCACAGACCTCCTCTAAAGTATCCCGAGGATGACAATTAACTCCTATAAATAGGAGACTCATGAATAGAGAACAAGATGAACTTTACTCTATGCTTCATATACTCTCTCTCTTATTCTCACTCTTTCTCTCTCTCATTTTACTTAGAGTAATCTTGTTCTCAATTGATCCTTGAAAAGGATTAATTGATTAACGAACTCTCTTCTTTGTTCCCTTGAACACTTTATTGAGAGATTAATTAAGAGAATTAACCTCCAAATTCTCTTATTCATCTTCCTTTTAGACAAGAGAGTTCTAATCTCCATCATAAGCCACTTGAATCACTTTAGGGAGCAAAGACAAGGTCCCATCGGGACACTTTTGTATGCCATCGGGAAGGAGGATCCCTTTCGGGACCTTTATCACCTCCATCCGGAAGGATACCCTTTGCCTTGGGACAAACTTCTCTTCCCCTTTGGGAAGAAGCTTTCCCCATCGGGAAGAAAGCCTTCCCTTCAGGCTCTCCTCCTTCCTCCATCGGGCATTAACCTTGTTCCCATCGGGAACATTCATTCCCCTTCAGGATTAGCTCTCCTTCCTTCCTTTGGAATCACTTTTCCCTTCTTCCTTAGGGATCCTTTGTGCTTTTTCGATTCCTTAAATGGTTACACTTCCTCTCTTACTTCTTTTTACTTTTCTCTCTCCGTAGAGATTAGGTTTAATCTAATTTCCACCCACATCAAATTACACACTTCCTCCCCCCTTTTGGATCCATATTCTACTTATTATGGATCCTTTTATCTAACTGCTTTTTACCAACATTAGTACCTACTTAATATTGTCGCAAAAGTTACCCCTAAAACACTATTATTAATAAATTTATTTTATTTGGTACTAATATTATTGTGTCAAAACTTGATATTATTACTACTTTTTTCATTTAGTAACCAAAATAACGAAAATATATGTTTTTAATAGTGCAACTTGTTGTATCTTATAAGTAAATTTTTTATTTTAATCACTATTATCGACAAATTTTGTCTTTTTAGTACTAACATTTGTGTCAAAAAATTCTTCATAGAAATTTTTGATTCTAAATATACAACTTGCTTACACCTAATTAATATTATTGCAAAATTAATATTATGACATAGTTATTATCAAAATTTATAATTTTTTTTTTAAATTTATCCTTAATATTTGTCAAGAAAAATTATTAAAAGTGTTCATTGTTATGTTTCATTTCAACAAATTTTATAATTTTAATTTTTTTAAAAAAATATTATGTTAAAAAAAATTGTAAATACTTTATTTTTTATTTTATGACATTTATTGTTTAATTAAATTATTAATAATTTAATTAAAAATAAAAAATAAAAAATTTGATATGAAATATAATTGTAAAAAATCCCCGCGGTGATCCTCGATCCCTGTTGGGGGCGAGGATGAGATATAAAAACGATCACCCGTAGGGAATGAGGAATATATAGGAACTTGGGATAGGCATAGGGAAAGAGTCCCCCACATATCCCCGCCTCATTGCCATCCCTATATACTATGGCTTTGACCTCGCATATATGGTAATCAAAGTCATCACATATAGTGCCTCGAAATTTAAAATATTAAAAAAAAAAAAAACCTTCTTTTCCCCTTTTTTTGTTTCCTAAATTAACTTTTCCATTTTTCCCTCTTCTCTACTATGATCCATCCATGGCACCCATAATTTGTTGATTCATTGCATAACCCAAAATTCATTTGCCTATCACTAGGATGGATTCTTGCTAGCCTTGACGGAGCAAGGAGGGCTTTAATATTTACATCTTCGAGGATAATTGTGCAGACGGACTGTAAGCAGGCACGATCGTGAATGTCGAACAATTATTTGAATACGACGTATATATAGGTTTGAAAGGAATGGTTATGGAATTAGATTTGGTGGACAGTTGATGTCACATTAAGATGGAATGTTTTCAACTTATCTTTTATCTTATTCAGATGCTTATGTGTAATTTTTTAATTTTTTTATTTATCATGTGAATGTGTAAGTTGAGTTAGAAATACGCTTACAATATTGATTGTAAAAATAATGTGTTGGACATCAATTTTTCTAATTAGTACAAAACAAATATCAAGATTGCGTTGAGAGAAATGTTTGGAAGCTTACCTTTAATTATGAATAGATTGTAGGAAGATTGATAAAATTATTATAAAGAATAATTACCTATTATCTAGGCCTGTGACTTATTTAACTAGTGGAATAGAGCTCCAGCTGTATTTAAGATTGATTCCAGATTTGGATACCATAATTTACGAATTAAGGTCGAGAATTTCCCAAAATCTGCATCTAGGATGAGGTATAGTCACTATGAGTTCTTGGTTATGCTCCTTGGACTTATTAAAGTACATGAAGATTTTATGGACATGATCATCTGTCTTATATGAACTTGGATAAATTTGTGGTTATGTTTATCAATGATATCTTAATCTACTTCAAGAATAAGGACGATTATGAACAACTTTTAAAGATTGTGTAGGGAATACATAGACATGGAAAGCTATTTACCATGTTCAGTATGTGTAAGTTTGGACTTCATAGAGTGAATGTTCTAGGTATATGTTATGTCCAAGATAAGAATAGAGGTGTATCTAAAGAGGGTTGAAGTGGTTGTCAATTTCCATAAATAGATTAATGTTACTTAGGTATGTAGTCTTGGATTTAACTAGTTATTATGGAAGTGTGAAGAATGATTTTCAACGTTGACCACACCCTTATCAAGGATGATACAAACAAATTAAATTCTTTAGGACATATTCTTCAAGTAGGTCTTTTAAATAATTGAAGTATAGATTGACTTCGACATTAGTTTTGACTTTACCTATACGATTTAGAAGTAATAGCCATGATTTTTGCTTTGAAATTTTTGAGGGACGATTGGTATGATGAAAAGTGTGATATCCATATTGATCTTATGATTCTCAAGTACCTTGATATATGGACAGAATTGAGTATGAGATGAAAAGAGTTTGTAAGCGTAGTTAAAAGATAATGATATTTTGATTCAGTAACAAAAAAGAAAAAAAAAATATGATGCATATGCTTTGAGAAGATATTATTTTAACATTAATTAGGATTGGATTGATTTAGTGCGAAATGTTTTGTGCAAAACCTGAGATAGATTAATAGTGCTTCATCGCTAGTCATTGATCTTGTAAACTTCCAAAAGAAGATTTTTTCAGTTTTCTAATACCTAATTCCACAGATTCTATTGCCATCTTTAATTTATGTTTTTATGTACCAAATTTAAATATGTATATGTATTGCAATAAATAATCTCAGATTTACACCAAATTTCCTTAAAACCTTTAGTTTTTTTCCCCCCCTCTATATTCATCTAATATATATACTCTTATAGTTTATATTTTATTATCATTCTCTCCAATTGATGGGTTCTTAACTAGACTTTATAACTTTCATCATTGATAATTGAAGCTATGACATAAAAGATCTGATAAAGACGGTCAACTCATTGGAGTCTTATATTTCATAAAATTTCTTAATATATATGTATGGGTGTTTATTAATACTCCTTCATTTTAGAATACTCCTAATTTCAATTGGCGGATATTGAGATCAATCCCAAAAGGCCCACGAATACATTAACCCAAAGAACAAGCAGATTAGATAAAGATTGTAATACACATTAATAAATTAATACAATATTATATTTTATTTTATTTATTTTATGTGCTTGTATTATTTTTATATATTTTTGATGACGAAAATCACTGTCGACAGTTTTTGGCACACCCAATGGGACAGTCTTTACCGCTCACCTCTTTGTTATCAAAGTCTCATCAACGGATTCAAAAAATGAAAGCCTATATGGTTGTTTTTAAGAGTGCTAGCATTTCGATGCTTGAAACCTATGTTGGGTCGACCATATGAAAGCAAAGGAAGGATGCTTCCTAATTCACAAATGAGATTGGTTGGTGGCCCAACCCTTAAGTATACTATTCCTCTTTTTTCAAGTTGCATCAGTACAGAATCAACCCAAAAGTTATGTACGTAGGTGAGATGATCTAAACGACGCTGTCGTTCTTTGAGCACAATTCCGATTCATATAAGTCAAAATTAGAAGATGAAGATCTCATTATGGATTCTATAGATGTTGTCCGAAAAACTATAATAGTTGATAATGACAATTCCAAGGATTCCTCTAAAAATGCCTCGGCCATGCCCATTATGATGGTGAAAAGTCTTGCTATACACTCAAGAAATCAATATAGTGCAATTGCTCAATTAATGAGCAATAATGGTGAGTCCAGTCAAATTGTGCATTCAAGCAAGGAGAAGGGTCAAATGGTCTCGGAATTATCAAAACTGCTAATACGCAATCTAAATATTTGAGGAATTTGAACCTGTTGTTTAATTTGGGCTCTAGAGTTTAGAAATTGCTAAAAAAATTTAATCCTTGTGGGATAGACTCTACTAATCACTATCTTTAGAAATAATGTTTCGCTATAAGAATTAATTTGGTGAATTCGATACACAGCTACATAAAGGAAATGAAACTCTTTTTCAGTGTGGTGACTCCGCCTCAAAAACTTCACTTCAGAGATATAAAATTAACAGTGTCGGGGCTACTAAAGATAATTAGACATGCGTAATAAAAAACATAGTTTACAGATTAGAGTTAGAATCGCAAATTATTTATTTGTACAAAGAGACATGGTAATTTATAATAATTAATTTAACAACCTATTTGAATACTAACTTTTATATGTCATATGTACATTTTATTGATAGTTATAATAAATATCATTTATTTTTGTGTCGCTAAATGTCCATAACATATTTTAATATGATTAAAATATTGTGATTCTTGTTTTTCTGGTTTTTTTTTTTGTTTTAATTTTTTTTTTTTTTTTTTTTTGGCTCCCGTGGTTTATAATGTCTTGCACCCTAGAAAACCGGGGCAGCATTAGCAATTTAGCACCAAAAAAACAGAAGAAAAATATCTTGTAAATGTCAAAAATAAATGGAAGAAACGAAAAAAAAAAAAAAAAAAAAAAAAAAAAGAATCTGTTGAGATGCTTTAATTAGAAAGGGGTTTAGTTTGCTTTAAAGGTTTTTAATTTTATTATTAGTTCAAGGTTAATTCTCATGTAAAAAAGAACTTAACAAGCACTAATGTATAAAAATATATATTTTTTGGCTCGAAACGTCTTTATTACAACTTTAATTTATTCTTTATCAGAGAACAAACATTATCAGAAAATAAAAATAACATCATTATATATATATATGATGTATTGTTTTTAGGTATTATTTTGCCAATTTGAATATGATTTTGAGAGGACGAGCATCTGTTAGAGCCAAACGTTTTTGCCCATCTTGATAAACAATGCCAACATCTTTGCAAACACCTTCACAATCCGTGCAAACTGTAGGACAATACACGAGCTTGTAGCCATATCCATACATTTCAATCTTGAACCAGCTGCTAAGAGAATTAGGGTTTGTATCACCAATAACCCCTCCAACTCCCACAAAATATTTTCCTGTGCATTCATCGTATGCATCGACTTTCTAGACTGTGGATTCGCCACATCTTTCTGGGTAGAAGAATTCAATGTTCAGATCAGTAGACGATGGAATGGTTCCTCCTTTGGTTTCTTGTTGGGGATAAAATCTTAGCTGGAGTCCGTATCTA
The DNA here is from genome assembly GCA_035583425.1 of Marsdenia floribunda. Taxonomy (NCBI): domain Eukaryota; kingdom Viridiplantae; phylum Streptophyta; class Magnoliopsida; order Gentianales; family Apocynaceae; genus Marsdenia; species Marsdenia floribunda. Next base: position 15,833 of record JAXGGT010020137.1, read on the forward strand.
CTGTCATATGGCTCTTCGACTACAGCTAGTGGACAAGTATAGTTACCTATGCCGGATAATTTCAACCCACCACCCCTTCCTCTCTCAGCAGGAAGAATGTAGTAATAGGAATCTTCCCTCAGGTTCTTTCCTGCGGCATCCAGCACGGGTTCTGCTGATGCAACAAATGAGAGAAATGAATTGCTGTAAATACAAAAGAGAAGGAAGGAAACGAAAAGAAATGTTGTCTTCATTATTGGGCCGGTTTCTTCTACACAAGAATAAAAAATGTGTTTCGATTGGATGCAGAAAATGGTGAGCCAGAGCATGCATTTAAATAGCTCAACAGTTTCATATCTTCACGTACCATGATCTATGGGAAGGAAGGAAGCTGAAATTTCAGATCATATTTTGACAGAAATTACAATTTGATTGATTTAATTCAATATTTAGAGTAAAACCTAACATACATTGAGTTATAGTGCTTCGTGACCTGCCGGCGTATTTTTTTAGTTCTGCAGGCCAGTGGTTATCCCTTCAAATACTTGGACTTCACAGTCAAAAAGTTCTTTAAATGT
>JAXGGT010020148.1:0-16389 GCA_035583425.1 Marsdenia floribunda
TTAATTTTAAGAAAAAATAAAAAATATATATTCTAGCCTTTTATTGTAAAAAGAAAAAAATTAAATATATCTTTTAGAAAAATTGGACATTTTAGTCCCTATTTCATTTTTGTTTGGAAGAATTAGTCCTTATATTTTTTTTAACTTTTTTAGTCCCCAAATTAAAATTGATTGGATAAATAAGTCATTATGACCATATTTTTTCCTATTTTCAATGCCAAAAATCATGTAATTTGCATGTATACGTTTTTTTTAATGGGTAAAAATACTCTTATTTAATATCACACTTGTATATTGCATAAATTTTGGCATAAAAATTAGGTAAAAATATGTCTAGAAGGACTTATTTATCCAATTAATTTTAATTTGGGGACTAAAAAATTTAAAGAAAAAATATAGAGAGTAATTCTTCCAAACAAAAATAAAATGGGGACTAAAATGTCCAATTTTCCTATCTTTTAAAAGACACTCAAATTTTTTTAAAAAAATTTTATTACTAAACAGGACGTCACATCCTTTAAAAATAAAAAATATTACCGTATCTTTTTCTTTTTTCTTTTTTTTTTTAAATACTTTTGATTTTACTTTCATTTATAAATAATAATTAATGCATTATAATTATAAAAACATAAATAAAGTTTACACTATTAATAATATATATATATATATATATGTCAGTATTACAAGTTTAAAAAAATAGAGAAAATTAAAAGTATCAAAAATTTAAAAATATACATAGTTCTCAAAATTTTTATTAAGCCATCTCGCATAGGAAGTCACTATTTCTATTAATACAAATAGAAAATTGGTGAATTTGGTTCTCAATCTTTTAATTATTGGTGTGGTTGGTCCATTTTCTTTATTTTTCATTTAGTAGTCCCTAATGTATAATAAATCGGTGCATTTGGTCATTTTCTTCACATATTTTACTTGCCCAAATAAGAGATTTTGTGAAGAAATGACCCAAATACACTAACTTATAATACATTGGAGACCTACTAAATAAAAAATAAAGAAAATAGATCAACCACACAGAAGCCTTAAAAATTTAGGACTAAATTTACCAATTTTTTTTTAATACAAATTAAATTTAAATTTTGTTCATAAAGTCTAACTCTTATATAATACTCACAGTAATAATGAAATCCGTAAACTCACCTTTTTTTTTTTTTTGGTAAGTGAAATATTTCATTCAACTTAAAAAACAGCATAACAGACAAACAACAAAAATAACAGGAAATTGGATCTAAGTCCCTCCTCTATCACACCATACAGCTGGGCGAAGGAGGGCAGGATTAATAGATCCACAAAAATTAGAGTTTTTAGCACATTTGGCCAGGTTGTAGGCACTACGATTACAGTCCCTGGGTACAAATTCAAACTGCCATAGGAGTTTGGCGGAGAAGAGTTGTCTACCAGCACAGATGGTTGATGTAGCCTTCCAATCGATGTGTTCCTCCATGTCGTTCAATGCCATGATGACGTTGAAAGCGTCACCTTCAAAGGTAGTTGAATGGATTTGTAGTTGGATTGTAATGTGGAGAGCTTGGATAGCCGTTTCCGCCTTTGCACAGAAGGAATTTTTAGACATGAAACAGTTGACCCAAGCTTCCAAAGTGTTTCCTACATCATTTCTCAGCACTACTCCGGTGACAGTGAGACCTTTGAAAGTCACATCAAAGTTCAGTTTAAATCTACCTGTTGCAGGTGGCTGCCATTTGCTGTGGGCGTTTCCTATCTGGGCTGTTCTGCATTTCATTAGCCTGTCCTCACTTGCTTCGCAGTACTTTAGAAAACCTTGGTTCACTAATGTGGAGACATCATTCCATGAAGGATGATTGTTGCCTATCCAGATTTTGTTATGTTCCATCTAAAGTCGTTCAATGGTTACAACTATGAAATGGTGCAGTTTATTTTTCTCAATATCAGATAAGGGGAGTGGATTAATTTGGGGTCCCAACATCGATGTGATCCACCTATTTACCTCAAAAAGTGTTGAAAGGCCTCAATTTTGATGTTCCATGGGGATTTCTACCAAAGAAATTTGCTGACAGGACACTCGAAAATTATGTGATGGATGGTTTCCGGCAGTTCTTGGCAGAGTAAGCAAGTTGTACCGGCAGCTCGGACGAAAGGTCCAACTCTCATAACCCAAATTCCAAACGTGACACACTGCGTATTGAGGCTCAAAATTAACATAGTACTTAGAAAATCTAAAATATCCATAAATCAAAACACAATTCCAAGAAATTTAGAAACGTCCAAACATCTTATAATCTAATAATAATTCTAAAATTTATAACTAGGAGAATAAATAGAAACTAAAATCCTTAACTAACTTATTTCCTTGGAGCCTTTATTTTGAAAATCAAATCCCAATACTTATCTAACACTACCTGCAAAAGAAAACATAAAATGTGGAATGAGTTATAAAGCCCGTTAGTAATTTAATTCTCTCACAATTTAAGAAAACATGCATGTATATATATAGAGTTTATTCAAAAATCAGAAAACATAGAGAAACATAATGGATGAACGGATAAATCAATGTAGGCTCAAGTTCCTTAAATGCCTTTACTAGATATCCAGTCTAACTCTCTCCCAATTAGGAGGGCCATGAAACATAATGTCATGTCTACTAACCGACAGACAGGTATAACGAAACATATATAGAATGTCATGTATAATCACTGACAGACAGGTATATCGATAACTAGCTAGTCCTCTAGGCAAGAAATAGACGAGCCACCAATAATTCAATCTCAAACATTATTCAAAACAGAAATTGTACAAAATAAAGTTTAAATCTCTCTTTGAGATTTTAGTAAAACGTTCCTTTCAAGAAAAAGTAAGTGAATAGGATCACTTACCTTGGTCCCGAAAACACTGAAATTTGAAAATCTTTTAACTCAAATAATCTTGATCCCAATAACTTCTTTCACCTACTTGACAATAATTCCATACTTATTACCAAATTATAACTTTTTTTTTTGGTAATTACCAATTTATAACTTAATATATCTAGGGGTGGCAATTAAAACCATACTCGATAGAAAACTCGTATCTCAACCTCGTTTTGATCGAGTTTGGGGATGGCGATAGTGATTCCCTGAAAGAGAAAATCGGGAATGGGCAGGGATGGTATTAACTTTCGAACCCGTCCCCATCCTCGTACCAGCCCCGAATATATATATATAATTTTTAATTATATATTTATAATAAAAATAAAATAATATAACAATCACAATAATTAATTATTTAAAAATTTAAAAATAAATTGTAATAATTATTTAGTAAATATTAATTAAATACAAATTAATAAAATAATATCTATAATATATATATATTTTAATTATATGTCATATATATTTATAAATAAAATCATAACAATCATAATAACTATTGAATTTTTTAAAAATAAAACTATTTAATAAATATTAAATTGGCTACAAACTAATTAAACAATAGCCACAATATTTAATTTCTTAAATCTATATTTTATAAAAATAAAATTATATTAATACAGTAATTGTAATTTTTAATTCTGACATCTTATTTACAATATTATAATCTTATAATACCATATTATCAAGTTTTTGAATAAATATAATAATTTCATTTTAAAAATTTCAATGCAAATGTTTATTATGAAAAAAACTATATATTATATGAATAGTTATAAACGATCACATTAAATATAGTATACATATAAAATATAATTATTCATAAATATATATTTTCATAACGAATTATTTTAAAATTTTAGTTCTACAAAATTCTAATTCAATAATATTTATAATTTTATTTTTCTATGAATTAGTGAAAAAATCCTATCTCTATGTCGAAAGCTTAGAAATGTTTTTTTTTTTTCTAATTTTATTTTAAAGTTTAATTTTATAATTTAAATTTTTTAAAAAAAATATTATATTAAAAATTTGTAAATACTTTATTTATTATTTTACAAAATTTATTGATTAAATTTTTATTAATAATTTAATTAAAAAAAAAAAAAAAAAAATTGATAAGAAATATAGCGTGAAAAATCCCTACTGTGATCCCCAATCCCCGTTAGGGGGCAAGGATGAGATGTAAAAACAAATAACCGTAGGGGATGAGATTAGAGATGGAGAATATATATAAGAATAGGGGATGGAGATAAGGAAGGAGTCCCTCGCCCCGTTGCCATCCCTAAATATATTTAAACTAGACTTAACTAATTTCTATACTAACAAAATCTCTCAAATCAGAATTAACAACTAAAATATATGTTTTTACCATAATCAATGGAAATAACTTCTAAAAATAAATAATACTTAAATTAAATTAAACAATAAAATTGAAATCATAAAATATTAAATATTAAAACCATAATTTTCAAAATATTAAAATATTTTTTAATAAAATAATTAAACTAATAACTTATTCTATTAAATTCTTTAGGAATTACAAAATAATAATAATTATAACAAAATAAAATATTTTCTCTCTTTTTATTTTAAAAAGTACATTAAAAATAACTTATCTATGTATATACATACATTACTAAAATATAAATTAGCAAAAATAATATATATAATGTAAACTAAATTATTAAATCAATATATAAAATTAATTATATAAATAATCAGAATATTAAAATAAATTCTGAACTTTAAAATATTTTAGACAATAAAATATAATATTAAATTATTAAATTATTTAAATTAGTATTTTAGTAAACTCAAAATAATGAAATACAACAATATGTATATCCGCAAGCCCTTGCCTTTTTTTTTTTTTTTTTATACATATTTTATTTTATTTACTTAATATATATATAAAGTCATATATACATACAAACACAACAGAGCATCAATTAAACCATACAGGTCTACTGCCGCCACCCCTTCTCTATTTTATTTCTTTATTTATTTTTTATACCATTATAAAATATACATATTCATATACCTTCTATTATATAATAATTAACTAAATAATAAATTCTAATAACAAAAACAATACGTAATTAAATTTCAAAAAATTCAAATTTTAATTCCTATTAAGACATGTTCCTAAATAAAAATAGATAATAATCTAAAAAGTATTAACTTTGATTGTAACAGGAATCGTAGGCATGATTATGATTGTCAAAACTCTTGCGTTCGTCGGTATTGTAAAAAGCTTCGCCTCTTATGCTTTCTAACCCTATTCATAGATACATGACCACACATATAAAAATAACTAGGGTTCCCTCCTATTTAAAAGAAATAAAAAAAAAAAAAAAAAAAAAAAACCAATACATTACAAAATTAGTCCCTTAAGTTTTTGAGTTGTTTATTAAGATCTCCAAACTTATAAATTATCGATAATTCTCCCAAATTTTGATTATCCATTGTTGGTAAACCTTGTGTCAGTATTCCCCAGAGGAAGGTTTGATGTCTTCCATGGAGGTTTGATCGCCAGAGAATGTTCTAGATTTTGTGACTATCATGGGGTGTATCGAGTCCTTTGCTATGCATGATTGTACGGTAGGTTGATCCTACAGAAACACAGAGGGAGCCCATACAAGCAAGTCTTGATCTCTATCGGGATAGGAGTATTTAGGATGGTGTTGCTGAGTTGTGGTGGGAACAAACTTCAAATTCTCTCCTGATTCCATCTTCTCCCGTCTTCGGTCATTAGATCTTTAAGAAGGATTGGACTATCTGGCAACTGTAAATCTCTGGGATGTAGTGGTTTTACATTTAATAGAGCCATGACTCTTCCTTAATTAGGACCTGTGAGTTTCTACCAATTTGGTAGCAAACATTTTTTTTCCAATTTTGTGAGCCGAGCTTTTCTCCTAATTTATTTCTTGTCCTGTCCAAAGGCGATACTGTTGGAGACAAGTTTGAACTGCCATGGCTTCCTTTTCATTTGCCTTGCAGTATATGACGAGATCATCCACATACATAAGATGTGGGATCCGTGGGCTTACTCTTGTTACCTTGAAGCCACTGATTTTTCCTTCAGATTCTCCCTTAGTCAGGATTCGAGATAAGAGATTTGAAAAGATAGTAAACAAGGCCAAAGATAATGGATATCCTTGCCTGATCTCCTATTTAGTAGTGAAATATCCCTAGGGCACTCCATTGAGAAGAACTGAAAATCGAGCCATATAAGTACATTCATGGATCAAATCAATGAATTTCTCAGCAAATCCAAGTCGACAAAGAATAATGTCCAAGGTTTTCCATTTCACTCGGTCATAAGCTTTGGCGATCTTTATCACCATGAATCCATTCTTTCCCCTTTTACCATTAAGATAGTGCATGATCTCATGGTTGATGATGACATTGTCTCCAATATGCCTGTTTGGAATAAAAGCTACCCAGTTTAGGTGAATGATGTCCTCCAGTAGAATTCTAATCCTTTCTGCCAAAATTTTTGTCATAATTTTGAAAACAACATTGCAAAGGGCAATTGGTCTAAACTGGTCTACACTTGAAGCTCCTTTTTTCTTTGTTATTAAAGCTATATATGAATGTATGGTTGAAAGATTGCTTCATTTTAGCCGTTTTGAAGAACTGTTGTACCTCAGATATTATCGCTTCGCCCAATATGCTCCAATAATCTTTGTGGAAAGTGATCGTCATACCATCGGGACCGGGGCTCTTGTAGTTGCCCATTCCAAATAGGGCCTTTTTAATATCCATGTGGTCCGGGCAAACTGTCAAATGTTAGTTCTGCTCATCAGTGATGTGCCATTAAATTAATTCTTGCAAATCAAAAGGACAAGGGGGAGAATCACTAGCAAAAAGGTTAGTAAAGTAACAAATTAACTGTCTATGAGAATCTGATCTTTGATCCAATTATTCTCAGAGTTTTGAATGCATTGAATTGTGTCGTGTTGTCTGTTGATAATAGTGGTCACATGAAAGTAGTGAGTGTTCAAATCTCCCTTTTGAAGCCATCTAGTCTTGGTTTCTCTCTCCAAAATGTTTCTTTACATTTCGACAGCTCAGCTAGGTCTCGTTGAGCAGCTCTTTCCAATTGAATGAGAGTGGGTTCTTGGGGTTGGGTTTGGAGATGATCAATGGTTTGCTAAAGATTTTTTTTTTTTTTTTTGTTTTTTTTTAATTTTGAGGAGAATGTTTCCAAAAACATGGATGTTTCATTGCTTGAGGGCAAGTTTTGTGTTCTTGAGACGAGATGCAAAAGAGGGGCATCTATTCCAAGCTTCCAAAATGATAGGACTCGTATCCGGGGGAGGGATCCATATGACTTCAAAACGAAAAGGTTTAATGAGAGAAATTTGAGTTGGTGTTGTACGGATGAGGAGAGGTTTGTGGTTCAAGTGAATGACAGGTAGGTGATGTACAGTAGCTTCCATAAAATGGAGTTTCCAACATGAATTTGAAAACCCTCTGTTAAGTCTTTTTTGAATGTTGGCCAGATCCCCTCTTCGGTTGTTCCACGTGTAAGGGTGGCCAGAAAATCCATTGTCTATCAGCCTAAATTTATCATTAACTTGTTGTAGGCCACCATTACTAGAGCTGCTAACTGCTCTACCTCCAAGCTTATCACAAGAATTCAAAACAACATTGAAATTACCAGCAACATCGCCAAGGTCTCTGAAAGGTATTACTGATGGTGGTTAAGCAATCCCAAAAAAAATTGTCTTTGGTGTGGAACTGGGGGTCTATAGATCGTTGACAATTGCCAAGGACAAGAAATGCCATCATCAAAAATTAAACAGTAGATAAGAAACTTGTTAGCAAAAACAACTTTAAGCTGAATTAAAGAATAATCCCAAATGAGCAACAAACCTCCAGATTTGCCTTTGGAGGGAACAAATTCAAGATCATCAAAACCTAACTTGTTCATTAGATTTTTAACATATGCGGTCAATCTTAACTTTTGCTAAAAATAAATAAATAAATAAAATGTGGCCTGTGAGATCTTACAAGACCTCTCAAATGTCTAACTGACGCAGGGTGGCCAATCCCACGATAGCTCCGTACAATGCCAATCATGATTTAGGGGAGGGGGGTAGTGATTGGCCCGCCTCCTCAGCCTTTGAATCTGTTGAGTTTGTTGTTTGGTCCTCTATTCTAGGGAATGAGTTTAGGGGATGATAGTTGCTCCTAGCTTGGCATTTAATATGGATGAACTGCCTATGTGTGACTGAAATTTTTTCTTCCATGACTTCCTCAATTGCAAAGTTTTTTGGTGGGGGGTATGACTTATTAGGTCCAGAAGGGAAGTAAATATTCAGTTTGGCTAAGGCTTCATTCATATCATCTTCTAGATTTAGCCTACATTTTTTTACTTGAAATACTTCAGGAATGCAGGGTCTTTTAAGGTCTGGTTGGGTTGGGTTAATCTCAGGGATTAAAATGTTTGTGGGATTGGGTTGTGTGTTCGAAGTTGGATTTTTTGGGTTTGGGTTAAAGATGTTCTCAAGTGGGTAGGCTAGAGTGGTTGGGTTAATGGGCTAGGGCTTTTGTCTTTTGGTGGGGGGGGGGGAGCGATTATGTGGGCTTGAGAAGCAGATTGTGCTAGTTTTTCTAGTGTTGGGCTATGGAGGCTGATTTGTGGGCCAAGGGGTTTGTGTTTTGGTTTGTACAAGAGTAATTTTTTGGGAGGTTGATAGGAAGTTTCCTTAGGCAAATTCGTAATATTCGGGAGAGCAGGCCCATTTTCATGTAGACTCTGACCAATTGGGGATATCGAGGAGGTGAGGTGACAATTTACTATAGCTTGCATATGGGGCTCCCGGATGTTGACTGTTGTTGCTATTCCTTTTTCCTTTAGGCTTGAATCTGGCAGCTTCTGGACTGCAATTTTGCAAAATGCTGGGCGTCTGCGCTCTCATCCATTGGTCAAACTATGGTGTTGAACTCGTTTCCCCTCAGTTTGCATTGTGACTATTTGGGCACCAGGTACACAAGTTGAGTGTGGTTGATTTTTCCACAATTGTACTAGAAGTCTGAAAGTCTTGCATATTTAAATGCTATCCACAGCTTCATCCCATCCTCTCATGTAACAAAACATCCTGAGACTATGGTCTGTGTTGATGTGGACTCTGATACGGATAAACTTCTTTGCTATGTGGAACTTGGTTTCCTTTTCACAGTGAAGGAACTTACCTACAAAATTACCAATTTTGGTTGCATTTTCCATAGTTATCCTGTTGGGGGGCAGGTTGTGTCTCTACATCGAGAAAGGTGTGAATGAAAAATCAACTTCATTTAATGTAGCTTCCGAACGCTAGTACTGTAGGCTGAGAGTCGCTCCTTTGACCGTCCAGGGACCTGATTCAAGTATGTTGTCTCTATCCCTAGTGTTTTTGAAGGTGCAAGTGACCATATTCTGGTCTAAGGCTTTGATTTGGATATTATTGCCCATGTTCCGTGAGGAAGTTAGGATAGCAATAAGTGCTCTGTGGTTGATTTTTTTGTTGGTGACGAGGCCACCAACTAGTGTGAGTTCATTGAATGCATCAAGGGTACTGTGATTAAAGGAGAGGCTTAGGTAGTCGTCGTTGCTCTTGGGCAATCCATTAAAGGTTTCCATGGCTTGAGGAAAGTTACAAGGAAACGAAAGTGGTAGGGTGGAGGTTTGAAAAAAGAAGGGGGAGGAGCCACCATTCCGGTGAGGGTCCAGGCTTAACAAGTTCTAGCACTACAAGAAATTTTATTTTTAGTAGTACCAAAAGTTGTTATTAAAAGTAGTAAATTTTGTCACTATTACATTTCGTGACCATTTGTAAGTTTGTCACGTGCCACAAATACTTCCGTCACAAATGTCACAGTGACGACTTTTAAACTTTTGTCACAATTATTTTTTGACAAAGATTGAGGACACTAAAGATAGTAGAATAAGTGACAAATTTTTGTTGTCACAACTATGTTTATCATTTGGGACAAGTTTATTGTCTCAATAGTAATATATTGTGATGAATAATATTTTAACAATAGATATCACAATTGTGACAATATTTTTTATGCTAAAATAATTTGAAATAGTGATGACATTATTGACATTAAAATAATTGATAATAGTGACACTACTTTTGACACCAAAATAATTTAAAATAGTGACGACATTATCGACACTAAAATAATTGATAATAATGACAACATTTGACACAAACAATTTTAGAATAGTGATAATATTATCAACACTAAAATAATTTAGAACAGTGACAATGTTTTTGACACTAAAATAAATGTAAAATAGTGACAACATTATCAACACTAAAATAATTTAAAATAGTGACAACACGAAAAGGAGTCTTTATCTCAAGGCCAGGTATTGTTAGTGTGGGACTCTAAAATCTATTTAAGTTACTCCCTAGTCGAATCCGTACATTTTTTTTTTTTTTTTTCATATTTCACAAGGCATAAAATCACGAGAACAATGAAAATAAATAATAATAAAACTCTAACATCTATTCAAGTTACTCCCTAATTGAATCCATACAATTTTTTTTTTTTTTTTTTTTTCACAATGCACAAATCACGAAAATAATGAAAATAAATAACAAAAAAATTACATTGTTAATATATATATATACACACATATATGAATGTATTAATAATATTGACTTTCGAAAACTAAATTGATACTATTAAACAATCACTAAAAATATAATTACAAAGAATAACATCATCTACATTTAGATTTGTTTTCTTTATGATGAATATTTTTTTTTCTTTTCTTTTTAAATTTAAATTTCCAATTATATGAATAAAACAATTAAATCAGACATCACAAGTTTCCCTTTCTTTCAAACTTTAAGAACCTAAGCTTATGATTCCTTCGAATAAAACGAGACCCCTTAAATTATATTAAATTAGATAATGATTCAAACATTAAAAAAAAAAACAAATAAATAAAAAATAGTGAAAAGTCAATTATCGAATTAATACTCACATTAAATAAATATGCTAATGCAAGAACGATTCGATGTCGACAATTGTTCAAAAACAACATGGAATTTTCAACTGTTGAACTGGAGGGTGGAGAGGGAAAATAATTCGATGGAAAAGAATGCAAAGACGGCAAGGGATTTTAAAGTGTTACAAATTTCATGGGCTTTTTAAAATTTTTATTTATTTGACTTTTGAAAATTAAATTGAAAAATATTCTCTCTTTATTTTACTTTATGAAATTTAATGATTTAGATAATAAATTTATTATTTTAAAGATTAACTAATTTTTACTACTTTGAAATTTAAATTTTCAATTTTTTTTATATGGAAGAAGTCTAAATTTTTATATTTATTAATTATATCTTTAATATATTAAAATATAAACTTTTCCAGTATAAATAATCATTTTAAAAAATATATATTGATTTTTGCAAAGTTTAAATTAATTTTTTGACTAAAAAAAGATTGTTTTTGCTAAATAAAATTATCGAGATTGGTTATAATTATCTTTCCTATATAACTATAACTTAATTTTAACGAAAAATGTGAGCAATTACAAATTAATATTAGAGAGAAAATAAGAATATAAATATTTATAATTAAGTATTTTAACAATATTAAAAGATAAATGTAATTAAATATTTTATTTCTTTATATGATACTTTATAAAGACGACAATGTTTTTTTTTTCCTCTCATTTTCTCTCAATTTTTTAATTATAGATAAGTTTAACTTCAAAATTTCGTAAATTTGTAATAAATTAATTTCTTTTAATAATAATAAATTTTGATTAGAAATAATAATAATATTCATTCCTAATCATTCAAAACAAACTAAAGTCATAATTTATTACAAAAATAAGTCATTTCTACGAAATTATGGATATAATATAACTAGCAACCGTTATAAATGTCACTAATTTAGAACTACAAATGTTATAAATAGATACAAAAATTCTAATTGTTTTAAAAATATTAAAATTAAAATATCTTGATTTAAAAAAAAAAAAAAAAAACAATTAAGTTGACCAACTCCATATCCTAATGTGAAGACTGATTACCTATAAATATGAACTTCAAAGTACTATAATATTAAATTCTAAAGTAAGTTGTGTCTCCAGAATCTCTTGAAAATATTAAAATAACTTTAAGATTCGTTTTAACAATCACTGTAATTTAATATAAGGTTCATTTTATTTTAAGTTATACATTAAGGGTCTACATAAAAAAAAAATTAATTAATTAATTTTCAATTGAATAAGAATAATTATAGAAAACAAGTTAATAGAATTAATTCAAAAATATAAATTTCATCAAATTTTTAAATAAAAGGAACATATTAAATAATTATTTTATTTTTATTTTTGGTGAATATGTTTAAAATTATTTATGCTAAATCCATGCATGTCACGTACGGTGAGGATAAGTTTTTATCTTTAAAACTCCTAATTGAATAACTTAACATTTTTTTAAGATGATTATTACTATACTATGTGTATTATTTTTGAGTAATATTAATTTTGTTGCTTTTAATTTCAATTTTTATCATTTTGTATAAAAAAAAAAGAGTCAAAATTTAAAAATTACAATTAAATTTTTAAAATTAATTTTTTTTTAAAAAAAGAAATTCTGAAAGAGACCGATTTAGGTCTTCTACATGGGAATGATTTTGATCCAATAGGTCTCTTTTTTAAAAATATTTATTTATTATTTTGATTAATTAAATATTTATCAAAAATTAATATTTTCTAAATATATTGCATGATACGTTTATAGATAATGAGTGTGAGTCATGTCGAAGGTGAAAGAGTCTCCCAAATTTTTTAAAAAATATTGTATTATATTTAAAGATAACATTATATATTATATTTTAAAAAATAAATATTTTATATTATCCCATTTATATTATAAATTTTTACAATTTAAACTTTTTAATTTTACAATATATAAATTTAATTACTTTATTTATATTAATTTTTTAAATATTAACTTTTAATAAATATTTAATGAATTAAAATTAAAAATAATATTTTTCCTTTTAAAAAAGAATTGTTAGGATTGAACAGGACTCCTCAAAGAATCAATTCTGTCCTATGAGACTCTTTCAGGAGACTCTTTCAGGAGACTCGTTCAAGAGACCAATTATATTGAAACACAAACCTAAAGAGCCCCAAACCAAATATTTGTATTAGCGAAAATAGCCCCTCTTCAAGGATATAACAACGAGAAAGTAATAGAATTAGCCCCTCTTCAAGTGTATGAGTAAAAGAAACTAATAGGATACTCTTCAAGTGTATGAGTAAAAGAAACTAATAGGATATTACGTTAAACTATTTTTTTCCGTTCAAGTTATAAAGGCTCTTATCCATTGTTTATCTTCTAGGACCTATTTTCTTTTTGTGTTGCATTCCATGTATTTTATTTTTTTCTTTGAGCCATTTTGTTATTCTCCCGTTATTCTCTTGTTCTTATCATGTTTGTAATTTCTTTGTTGTTGGGAAATTGAACCCATATCATAAGCGCCTTCTTCTACGAAGAGATGAACTAAAGAGTGTTAACCTCAAAAACAAAGGAAAAGAAGACTCACTACAAGAAAACAGCTGTTTTGTGACGGCAATCAGCGACGGCCTGGGCCCTCGCTGTTTTGTGAGGGAACAACGACCGCTTACCGATGGAAGTCATTTCGTTGATCGCCCATCGCAAATTTGTTACGCATTCATGGCCATCGTTGATCATTCACAGATCTGTGATTGCTTAGCGACATCCCTGCATTTTTTTGTAAATTTTTTATTTTTTATGTGGGAAATAACAGGCCGTCGCTGATTCCTCACAGATTTGCGAGTGCTTAGCGACCGCTATGCATTTTTTTTAAATTTTTTTATTTTTTATGTGGGAAATATAAAGATCGTCGCTGATCCCACGCAAATCTGCGAGTGATTAGCAACGGCTCAGAATTTATTTTTAATTTTTAATTTTTTATTTGGGAAATAAAAGACGGCGCCGCAATTTTTTTTGTTTAAAATAAAAGGCCGTCGTTGAGCCCTCGCAAATTTGCGAGTGCTTAGCGATAGCTCTTGATTTAATGCATTGTTTTAGGGTATTTTAGGGTTTAGGGTTTATCGTATATTTAATGTACATAAATACATTTTAAACACATACACATTGTCATAGTTATTATATATATATCGATAATAATCCAAAAATTTTTCTTATTTCATAAATATAAGTATAAAGTTTTATTAATGTATATGACTATATGAATTATACAAAGAATATCTTATTATATAAATTAAATAATTAATCTGACCGTTGGATATAACCATATGTAAAAGTTATTCATAGAAAACAAGTTTTGTCTTAATCCGATATTATTTCATATGTCATCCCTTTATGTTGGTAATTTTAATATAGAAATATACATATTTTTTTTTCATTTTAGAAACATCAAAATTTTAATCTAACCATTTTTAGATTTGTTACAAATATAATAAAAACTAAATGTACAAAATTTGAAGCAAATCCGATATTATTTTATATGTCATCCATATACGTTTGTAATTTTAATACCGAAATGCACACATTTTTTTATTTTAGAAAAATCAAAACTTTAATCTAACTGTTAGATTTGTTATAAATATAATAAAAACTAAACTTACAAAATTTAAAGCAAATCCAATATTATTTTATATGTCATCCATATAGGTATGTAATTTTAATACCAAAATGTGCAAAATTTTTTATTTTAGAAAAATCAAAATTTTAATCTAACAGTTATTTTTGTTAGACATATAATAAAAAGTGAACCTACAAAATTCAAAGCAAATTTGATATTGTTTAATATGTCATCCATTTATATTTGTAATTTTAATATAGAAATATCAATTAATAATATAAATTTGTTTATTTTAAAAAAAATTAAAATTTTAATATAACCATTACATCTGTAGACATATCTCAATTCAGTATTATTTTATGTATTTATTAGCATATCTCAATTATAACATATTTTTTAAAATTTTTTATCCTTTTTATTAAAAAAAAAAAAGCATTAATATGTTATCCTTAAAAAAATAATATTTTTTAAATATATAAATTATATGGTTAAAAATATGTTTAATATAAGTAATTATTTCTTATAAATATTAACTAACCTTCTAAATTGTAATTAAAATATGGGCAATTTAACAATTATGTTTGTATTAATAAAAATGAAGTTATTTAAGAGTAATAGAAAAAGAAAACTGAATAAAAAGAAATGAAAAAAAAAAATTAAAATTTTGACAAAACATTTCCTTCCTTTACCAAATTTCACAAAATCCTTCTTCTCCCATTCGGCACTGACCCACGTTATGTCATTCTTAATTTCCTCGTTATAGATAAAATTTTCCTCGTTATATAAATATATACATATTTATATATTTTGTAGTTTTAACCATTATTTTCATACTCGTGTTCTTCACCCTTTTGTCTTTAGATTATTTTTGAACAATAAATTGAATAATTATCATTAAAATTTTTTTTTTCAGTTTTTTAATTATCATTTAAAATTTTTAAAAATCTTTAAATCAGTATTTATTTTGAAATATATACAAATGATGACATAAAATTATAAATTTTTTTTTTTAATATATATATATATATAAACAAAATTGGAAAACACAAATGGAACAAAATTCTTTCAAATTTTACCAAAATTTTAGATTTTAGTCTTCCCTCCACCGTCTTAATCCACCATGTCCTCCACCATCTTCTTCTTCCCTCCACTATCACCACCCTCAACTGGTAGTTTTTGATGAAAGCCGCGGCCAACACGTGGCCGTGGACAGTAAACCGCCGTTGGCACCCAACGCGGCAACACGTGGCCACTGTGCTCTCTTCGAATAATCGA
This sequence comes from Marsdenia floribunda, assembly GCA_035583425.1. NCBI lineage: Eukaryota > Viridiplantae > Streptophyta > Magnoliopsida > Gentianales > Apocynaceae > Marsdenia > Marsdenia floribunda. The sequence goes on from JAXGGT010020148.1 coordinate 15,786, forward strand.
CCTCGACCTCGAGATCGAGATCATGAAAGGTGAGTCCCTGTCCTTCAATATCTATTTTGTATCCTCCTCCTCCTCCTCCAACGCCACCATTTTTCAAGATTTGATCATCTGCAAGGAGTATTTTCTGCAGCTGATTATTACTTTCATTAGATGTCTCCAGAAGAAGGGAGGAAACCCTCGGAGCCACTACGTCTACCGCATCCTGAACAGGAATTTGGCCGTCCATCACGTTGGAAGGTAATCAGATCCATTAGCATTGATTTTCAGTTTCCGAATGTAGATTTTACTGTTCTTTAATACGAGTTTTAAAAGCTCACCTTCAGATCCATTAAGATTATGAGTTTTTTTTTTTTTTTTTTTGGTTTTTTCTTCCTAGTTTCAAAGAGGTGTTGTCTTCTTGCTCTGTACTCGCCATTGCTATCCTGTTTCATCAAGTTATTTAGACATGGCAACCTTTTGGACTTCTCTCTCTCTCATGAATGGATTCAGTTCCTTGCCCACTCCTCCCTCTTTTCTTCTGATTGACATTATGGATTGATTATCTATACTTGGAGAATTTTCTTGTTAATTTTACTTAGTTGTGAAACTTGAGAATATCTTTTCA
>JAXGGT010020168.1:0-16376 GCA_035583425.1 Marsdenia floribunda
CAACCCAACCTTTCTTGATATTTTTTATACATAGTTATTTCCTGACTGAGTACTAACTTTAGCATCGGAGGTACAACAGGGGAAAAAGACCCTCCTGGTTCTCAGAAGAAAAGAAGAGGAATGATAAGGTTTGTATCGCTATTTTTGCGGTATAAAGTGGTTTAAGTTTTTGTTACCACATCAGATTGGTTTCGTTATCGAGAAACGTTGCAAAGTATCATCTTTATCGTTCCCAGATAGTTCTTTCTCCATCTCATCATACTCATCTCTGCATTTCCCTTGGGAACACAATGTCTCACCATTCTACCTCAAGGAGGACACACATGACAGATGCAGAGACTCAACAGTCCCGTCCGAGAGCGCAATCGCCACAAGTGGCAACTCCCACTCCAAGACGGCCGGTGACTGAACGGTTGGGACCGCAATCTGTTTCTCATGACTTGAAAGACAGTTTAAGTGCACGAAGAGCACAAATAGCTGCATCTTCAGACAGCCAAGAAGTTCAGAAGTTAAGGGAGGAGCTTGACCGATTAACCAAATAGCAAAAAGTAATGGAAGATTGGTTTAGGTTGAAAACCCAAATGGAGGAGTTGGGACAGGTGTTACCTCCACCAATGTTTACAAACATACCCACACCTGGAGTTGGAGTAGGGGCCACCTCCCAACCCATACAGGAAGTTCCTCCCGCGTCGGCAGGGCCACGAGAACATCCCATGAAGGAGCGTACCATGACAACCACACGACCTGGTCGAAGCGCACGACGCTCCCAGCGAAGTGTCACGGCAACACATGGAATGAATCCTCTCCATGGTCAATCTGCAACTCAAACCTCCAGGCAGCAACGAGCTCCAAGCGAATTAGGCGAGTCACATCATTCATCAAGATTGCCACCTCGCGCCCCAGACCACCACTCTGATCACAGAGGATCAAAAAGAGTCAGGGATGAGAGACTTGCAGAGCCCGTCACCAGAGTACGGACTTCGACAGAAAGGCGATCCGTCGAGTTGGGACCTTTCACCCGGTGCATAAGGGACGCTGCTCCAGACCCGAATCTGAAGCTCCCTCAATTCGTGCTTTACAATGGGAAAAGTCGACCCCAAGAGCATATTTGTCGATATAAAGCCGCAATGGGATTAGTGACCAATGATGAGGCTTTGTTATGTAAAGCTTTCCCTAGTACTCTAGCAGAAAAAGCTTTAACTTGGTTCACTCTACTCAAGTTGAATGCTATTGATTCCTAGTCGAACTTAGAAAGAATGTTCCTCGTTCAGCACAGCCGGGGTTATCCCGAAAACACGTGGCAACTTAGCAAATGTGAAACAACGAGACGAAGAATCTTTGTTGTCATATCTAGATTGGTTTAAGAAAGTCTACGATGAGATTGAAGGACTGAGCGAGAACACGGTATTAACATGCTTCGAAGGAGGCTTTCGAAGTGCCGCTCTTTATACCGAGCTACAATTAAGAAAGCCACGCACCTTGGGTGAAATGTTTAACGTCGCTCGGATGGTAGCCTTGGCGGAGAATAATACAATCGAAGAAAGGAAAGATCCAAGAGCGAATAAAGATCAGCGATCATCGCAAGAAAAGGGAAAAGCCCCAACGAGTTACGATGATAAAGCTCGAGGAAAGAACCGGACTCGGAAAACAGAAACCTTCACTCCGCTGAATGTCCCTAAGGAAGACCTCATGTCTGTCCTAAAGGAAAAGTATGGAGTACCTGATCCTGAGCCCATGCATCCTCGATCTCAGAATTTCAGAGATAAAAACAAGTATTGTTTGTTCCATCGTGACCACGGGCATCTCACGGAACATTGTATTCACCTCAAGCGAGCTATCGAAAAGTTGATCCAAGAGGGAAGGCTGAATGAGTACAAAGCACAAGGGGCCTCCAAAGACTCCGACAAAGGAAAGGAGAGGGTGATTGAGGTAATCACCACCGAAGTCCCTTCCTTGACTCAGCTGAAGCGACAGATTAACTCGCTTAAAGCTGCCTTTGCTGTCCCAGAATATTTGCAGGACAAGGAGGTTATCGCCTTTTCTCGGTCTGAATTGGCCTCCACGACATAATTAAAGAGCAACCCCATTGTAATTGAGGCCACTTTTCGCTTCCCTGGCATTGACAAGTGCCTTGTAAAGAGACTGTTGGTCGACACAAGAGCATCAAGGAATGTCGTGTTTTACAAGTGCTTTGAAGAAATGGGGTTAAAAGGAAATCAACTCACCCCGAGTTCCACAAGACTGGAGGGTTTTACGACACACAAGATCGAAGTCAGGGGAACCATTGAGATCGAGGTCTCGCTTGGAAATCCTCCAAATGTGCGGAGTGAGATGATCAAGTTTCATGTGGTTGATGTCGATTCATCCTATAATGCCATCCTTGGCACTCCTCTTCAGGCAAAGTACGACATGGTTATATCTCTTCCGCATCAAAGAGTCAAATTCCCTACTTCGACTGGAATTGGCGAAGTACAAAGTAACCCCAGAAGCCTCCTCACCTATCTCTTCAAAACCAGAAAGAAACGGCCACTTTTAGGAGTGCAAGCCATGGAGGTCGATAATGTCTCGACCATTGAGACAGAGTACAGAGAGATCGTGATCAACCCACAATACCCCGAACAAATGGTTAAAATTGGTAAGGACATGCCAGAGGGCGATGCTGTTGCAATAGAAGACTTTCTGAAAGCACATCGTGAGAACTTCGCCTGGACCACAGGAGATATGCTCGGATTAGATGATAAGGTCGCACTACACAAGCTGAATGTCGATCCACGGATTACCCCCATCCAACAAAAGCAAAGGCGATTTGGGTTGGATAAAGAAGCTGGTATGAGAGAAGAGTTCGGCAAGCTCCTTAAGACGAAATTCATAAAAGAGGTTCAATATCCCACTTGGTTAGCTAATGTAGTGACGGTGAAAAAAGCTAATGGAAAGTAGCGCATGTGTGTCGACTTCACGGACTTGAATAGAGCTTGCCCAAAGGACTACTATCCTCTACCTCGCATAGATCAATTGGTCGATGCAACATCAGGGTATGGCATGCTCAGTTTCTTAGACGTATTTTCTGGTTACCACCAGATCAAGCTGCACGAACCTGATCAGATCCATACCTCGTTTCGAGCCGCCGGAGGAGTTTACTGTTATAATGTGATGCCGTTCGGCTTGAAGAATGCAAGGGCGACTTACCAAACAATGATTGATCATGTCCTGAAGGCCCAACTTGGAAGGAATGCAGAAGCTTATGTGGATGACGTGGTTATCAAAACAATCAAAGGAGATTCCCATCTAGCCGATCTTGAGGAAACTTTTGCGACGCTCTCATCTTATGGTCTGAAATTGAACCCCGCCAAATGCACCTTTGGCGTGCGATCAGGGAAGTTTTTGGGTTTTATGATGACTGAGCGCGGCATCAAAGCCAACCCCGAGAAAATTACCGCCCTCATGAACTTGAGAGAGCCAATGTGCATAAAGGATGTTCAGAGCATCAACGGGTGTATTGCTGCATTAGAGCGATTCATATCAAAATCGGCGGAACGATGTCTTCCATTCTTTAAAGTCTTGAAGGTTGCCGCCCGAAATTTTGTTTGGACTGAGGAATGTAAAGAGGCCTGAGAAAAATTGAGAGAATATCTCATGAACCCTCCTCTACTTAGTTCACCAGAATTAGGGGAAGTATTGTACATGTACTTAGCTGCTTCAGACTTAGCTGTAGCTTCTGTCCTCATCCGGGAAGTTGACAAAAAGCAACTACCGGTTTATTATGTAAGCAAAGTTCTCAATGGGCCGGAGTCCCGGTACTCTAATATAGAAAAATTACTACAAGAAATTCCATTTTTAGTTATATTATAAATTGTTACTAAAAGTAGTAATTTTGGTCACTATTACATTTTGTGACCATTTTATATGTTCGTCACCTACCGCAACAAATACCTCCGTCACTAATGTCCTAATGACAACCTTTAAACTTTTGTCACAATTAAAAATGTGTTGTGACAAAGGTTGAGGGGCACTAAAGATTGTAGAATTAGTGACAATTTTTCATGGTCACAACCACGATTGCCATTTGCAACAATTTTGGCGTCCCAATAATATCATATTGTGATGAATGATATTGTAACAATATGTATCACTATTGTGACGATATTCTTGACACTAGAGTAATTAAAATAGTGATGATATGATCGACACAAAAATAATTGCAAATAGTGACAAAAATTTTGACACTAAAATTATTTAAATGGTGACGATACGATCGACACTAAAATAATGAAAATTGTGACGATATGATTGACACTAATATAATTTAAAATAGTGACAATATTATCGACACTGCAATAATTAAAAATAGTGACGATATGATTGACACTAAAATAATTTCAAATAGTGACGATATTATAGATACTAATAAAATTGAGCATAGTGACAACATTATTGACACTAAAACAATTAAAAATGATGACGACATAATCGACACTAAAATAATTTAAAATAGTGACAACATTCTTGACACTAAAATAATTTAAAATAGTGATGATATTATTGACACTAAAATAATTTAAAATAGTGACAACTTTTTTGACACTCAGATAATTTAGAATAGTGACAACATTCTTGACACTAAAATTATTTAAAATAGGGACAATATTATTGACACTAAAATAATTAAAATTAGTGACAGGATTTTTATCACTTATAATATTCTTATTAGTGGTCAATATGTTGTCACTATTTAATTTTTTAGGATAGTATTTGCTATAAAGTGATTGTCACTATAGTATTCTTATAATTGTAACAAATACAATTATAATTATAATAATATAATACGTATTAGTGCCAAATAAAAATTACATTAATAATCGTATTATTTAAATATAATTTTTTACAATTATATCATATTAGATAATTATATTAATTTATAAATAAATATTTTAAATAATTAATATTTTACATTTATCTATATTATATAGCAATTACAAACACAAATGATTTTGCTAAAAAAAATATATATTATTAAAGAATAATCCTAATATTTAAAAAAAAAAAAAAAAAACTCTAACGTTCAAATCTAATCAAATATAAGAATTAAATTTTATAAAAAATTTAAAGTATTCTTCATGATTTTTCTTGGATGATATCCTTCATAGATGTGTGCCCTACACTAAAGAAAAAATATATATATAAATAAAAATAAAAATAAGAGAGAGAAAGAAAAAAATATTTAGCTTAAAATATAATGACTATTCAAAATAAAATATATTAGTTAATACTCATAATTTTATATATTTACAGAGATAGAGATTGGAGAGTCTCTTGTAGTAGTTGGTTGACTTTCACTTGAGAGAGGGATTAATGAAGTATTTCCGAATTTGATAAATGTGAGATAATAAGGTAAAAGTTCTAAATTTGCTCTTCTCTTTGCTTGTCGAGTGCTCTAAATCTCGCAAGTTCAACAAAGGAAGACTTTTAAACTAAATTAAATTGGAGAATGATTCAAATGTATTAACTTAAAAAAAATAAATACGTAAATAAAAGAAATAAAAAAAATAAAGAAAAAATTTAACAGAAACATCCGATATCCAATTATTATATCAAAAAATAAAAATAATAATAATAATACTTACTTGCCGCAACTGCCTGCTATCCACCACCAAAGCTCTCAGTGAATTCGTGATTGGCGGAACAATCTATGCGGCGTGAATTTCCTTTTTCCTCAAAAAAAAAAAAAAAAAAAAAAAATCTATGCGGCGTGGTTGGTTGGAGAATTTTGAAGTTAAACTTGATCGGAGAAATGGCAAACAAAAACGAAAGAATCTGACGCAAGATAATGGGGAAAAAATGCTGGAAAAAAATTATAGATATAAATATATATATATACTTTGGCGAGTTCAGGGAAGAGATGGCGGAGAGTCTGTAAGTGCTCATTGATTCCTTTCTCGGCAAGGGCATGAAGAACAGCAGCTAATTGGACAATTTTATACAGGGAATTTGGTGGATGCTAATTGTGACGCAAGATACGCAAGAAAGGAGAGGGGGCAAAAAGAAGAAGGAATTTGGCGGAATTTCAAAAAGTTTTCCGAGCTTTATAATCTTTTTAAAATTTTATTTAATTCAATTTTAAAAATTAAATAAAAAATATTCCTGCTTTTTAAAAAAAAAAAAATAAAGATTAATGATTTAAATATTTTAAAAAAATTGACCATTATTTTTTAATGGGACAAATAAATTTTCATGTTTATTAATTATATTTTTAATATTAAAATATAAAATTTTTAAATTTAAATAATCAATTTTTTAAAAAATAAATATTTATTTTAATTCTTTGGAAAACGTAAATAAATTTCTTTGAAAAAAAAAATTGTAAATAGATTATGATTATCGTTTTTCTATATTAATAATTTAATTTTTATAAAACTTAAATTTATCCCAGATTTGATTTTTATTTTTATTTTTATTTTTTTGTTTGTTCAAAATGAGGCTCTTCTTCCCCTGGTCTTTTTTTTTTTTTTTAAATTCTTTTAATTTCCCATCACTCTCTAATTTTAATACTCTTAATAAAAGAATAACACAATTTAAATTTTTATCCTTTTTTTAACATAGAAAAAAAAATTAAATTTTAATCAATATATATATATATATTAACATTTAACATTTAACATTTAATTTTTAATTAGGCAAAAATTTAATCAAACTTAAAAAAAAAAAAATTAAAACAAATAACCAATAAAAATACAGGTACTTGTATATATATATTACTTAACATTACATATTTAAACTTTTATAGATGAAATTAATTATTTTATTTTTTTAATTTTAATATTAAATTAAAAAGAAGCTTTAAGTTAAATATGAATTAAGATTTATATATTTTATATGTATATAAGATTACAATGATTCTTTCTAAAAGAAATTTTTCTTCTAATGACAATTAGTGTAAAATTTGAAAGCTATTTTGATTTTTTTGTAATTTAATCTTTGTGATGGTCATTTTGTAATTTTTTAAACTATATTTATTTTTAACCTTGTCCCTACATTTTCCTCACAAATTATTCTCCTTTATGTTTTAATTCCTGTGCTTACATTTTTTAAATTATTTTATTTTAGCTATAATAAAGGATAAAAAATATTAATGTTTTTATCCTTTATATATCTTTTAAAGTTTATATTTACTATTAAATGGTTAATTTATTCTTGTATTTTTTTTTTTCATTTACAACAAAATGAAATTGTTCATTTTTTTTTCATCAAAATAATTATTGCTGTAAATCTAAAATGATGGTGAATTTTAATGGAAGATGTATAACTTCTATTAGATTTAAAATATAATATTTTTTAATTAATTTTAAAATATTTGTTTTGATATTTTCTATCTTTCCAATTATATAAATTTTTCTTTTGAAGTTTTTTCTTCTATGACAATATATTTAGATTACACATGAGCATGTGATCTCCTAAGACATCCTCTAAGATATTGTCTAAGATACCTATATAAATGTGACAGTTTAATTAATTTCAAAAATTAAAATTAACACCCTTAACTTCAGTTAAATCAATATTAATTTTTTTAATAAAAATTATAATTTCACTAAAAAATTATAAAACATAACAAATACTTTTGAAATTAATCTAAAAAATTAAAAATATTTTAATAATTTTTATTTTTTTAAAAAAGTAATAAATATTGACTTAGCAAAAATTAATGGCATTAATTTTTAAAATTTAATTAAATTAACATGTGTTTTAATTGTATTGGCCTCATATATGCAATGTAAAAAAAATTACTTTAATAAATAAAAAAATAGTTATTTTACTTATATTTTTTTAGATATTATGTAATCCATTGGTTATTCTTTTAGAAAGATTTAGTGTGTATGTTTTATCATGTATTAAAATATGTAATAATATGTATGCATTGAATGTAAGAGGTACGATGACTGTTTTTACTCAAATTTATAATAAATGATCATATTATAATAAAATAAGTAAAAATTTATAAACATATTATTATATTTAAATGTGATTTTGGTACACTTAGCACCAAATGGTACCACTAGAATATGTATAAGATGTGTTTTAAAAAATGTGTTTAAATAAAATATATGATAATGCATTCTATAAGAGAAGCTTAGATGTCTATAAAAGTTAGAAAGATCTCCTTAAGTGACATTTCTTCTAATATTTCTAAAAAAGAAAAAAAAAAAAATTAGGTTCAATTTTATTCTTGTATGTATTACATTGATATCAACTTTTGATCCAAATATAGCTCAATTTATTATAAATATATATACATATATATATATATATATATATATATATATATATGTTACCTTAATTAAGTATTTGTGCACCCTTTTTAATTTAATTATTTATAAATAAAATAATAATGATAAAGAATTATTATTTTTTAAATATTAAAAATAAAATAAATATATTGGATGAAAAATTAAAAATTGTTTTATGTTATTTTAAAATTTCACAAATTAAAAAAATATTATGTTAAGCTAAATAACATATAATAATGTTTTTTTTTTATATAAAAAACTCATATTTTATTTTTTAAAATTGAAAGTATAGAAATTTATATTGCATTATTATTTGTATTTTAAAAGAGTAAAAAGTAATATGAGAAATAAGATAAAATTAGATATTATGTTAAAAAAAAAAATTATAAAAAAAAAGAAGAAATTTCGGTGGTGAAGAGTTAATTTTCTAAAAACAAAGACTTAGCAAAGTATTTTTCCTCTTAAATAAAAAAAAAAAAAAAAAATTCCTTTTATCCAAAAAAAAAAAAAGGCAAAATATGTTTCCTTTTCCAAAAAGAAAAAGGAAAAGAGAAAAAAAAAAAAAAACCCAGAGACCACAGCCATCTTCTCCTTCCACTCTGCCGCCAAAGCCCTCACCTTATCCTTTGCCTCCTCCCCAATCTCCATCCTGGCCTGCATAAATTCCTCCAGCAAAAGTAGGCAAGCCATCCTAAGCACAGCGATAGCCTAGTTTCAAAGCCAATTCGAAGAATTATACATGGGCAACATAGGTAATCTTCAATCTGCGTCTTCAGTCGCAAGAGCTCAGGAAAGCTTTTTTTTTTTATTTTTATTGTTTGAGTTTTAAAATTTTGAATTCAGTATAAGTACATTTTAAATTGATTGGGTGTTTCTTTGTGGGTTTGATAGTTTTTCCTTGGTTTATATTCTTTGGTCCCTTCTCTGATTTTAGGCTTTTGGATTCCATGCCGTCATAGGTTGATAGGTTGATTGGAACTCAGCTTATTCTGCTTCTACTGTTCATCTAGATTTGATTTTACCGTGGTCAGTTACCTTTCGTTTTTTCTCCAGAGCAATTTGGTAATGGAGAATTTCCCATTGTTTTTTTCAGAATGATCTGTGTTTTTTTTTTTTTTTTTACTGAATACATTCTAAATTAATTATTTGTGTCAAGAATAGACAATGAAATTAGAGACTAGTAAACTTGTACTTCTCGTTGATTTATGGTCTAATTTGAAAACAAAAATTAAAATTAATTAATTAACTATTTGTTTAGTTCCTAATTAATTAATTATCTGATTAAATAATTGTTCAATTCTTAGTTCAAGTAAAAATTTTCTCTTTTACTATTAATTATTAATTGGATTTTCTTTCTTTGATTAATTCCATTATATATATTATGATACCAAATTTTCTAGTGCATCATCTGTAAATAAATTAATAAAATAGATAGATGTGTCAATATTAGTCTAGCTAATGCCAATTAGAGAGTTAGAATATCCTTAGAAAGAAGGTGTCCTGAATCTTGCGTACAAAACACTAACTTCCAGCCCAGTTTTCCAGGCTGAACTTAAGCGGTTAAGGATAGACTGTTGTTGAAGATATCCATTGTATGTTTTTTCTGTTATGATACTTAGTAGAACAAAGTAGGTCACTGTTACACAGTTTTTCTTGGGTAATTTCTGGAATAGCAGAAGGCGTTCCTACTCTTGAATTCTTTCAGATGTTTGTGTGACTATTGTAGGATCGAAGTCAGATCATTGTCTAATACGACGCCTTTTTATTTTTTTCCCAATTGTTGAAACCAAGATCAAAAGAATAAAAATAAGGAAATATCGCACACAAAAATATGGTGACTTCTTGATATAATTATGTCATAATAAAAATCAAATTAAATTAAAAATAAAAATAATCCGAGTAGAGATTCTCCAATTCATATACGAATTTTTATCAGGTATGATTTTAATAAAATTGTTATTATGTTGAAAAAACAATGAGGAATCATGTGATGTGAGACTTGAAAACTATTACTGAGGGGATGATTGATTTCAATCAATACTTTCACCGAAGGCGAAGGGGCGCTGCACTGTGGTCTGTGGTTTCAACTTTCCTTAATTGACAATTTCGAGGTGAAGTAAGATAGAGCAAATATGGAAAGTCAGAAAATTTTATATATATTTCCTTTCCTCATTGTTGTCTTAAAAACGTGACCAATTTTTTTGCAACATTCACAGTTACAAATCGTACCCTACCTCCTCAATATATTTAATAAAATAAAAATAAAAAAGAGGAAGAAGAAGAGAAAGTCAGCTCAGCTTCTTCTTTTTTTTCTTGGAAAATTTTAAGATTTTTTTTTTTTACTTTTAATATATTTTAAACTAATGATTTTTCAAATTATAAATGAGGTTGTTTCTAATTGATCTACACCTGTTGACATAGTTTAAGCTTAGATCATGAAACATTTCTCCTCAAAAATAAAATATTCCATCTTTCTAAGTGGAAAGGATACCTTTTCCAAGGACTCTTTCTTTCTCTTTAAACTTTTTAGGCAAATGAAATATAGAAATTAATTTAAGGATGGGTGTTAAGAGTTGAAAATTTAATTATTAGACTTAGTCAAGAGTCCTAGTCAAGCAAGAGTCCTAATCATTATAGTAGGTTTTGTTGTGTAGCTATTTTAGTGAGTACTTATTTTTTATATTGTGAAGACATTATCTTTCTGAATTATCTACACGTTTTTGTTAGCAAAACATGTTCTTTTATTTAAAATATAATTCAGTTTATTATGAAATACAACTCTTCAATTTTATATATCTTTATCTCTTATTTCTATTCCAATTTTTCTAACATATATAATATGAAATTTATGAAATGTTTTGTAAAGTATAATTATTGTGTACATACTTTGAATTATTATATTATTATTGTTGTTATTAATTAGTAACGCATCATTAGTTAATTTTCTTAATTGTTAAAATTTTATTTTGATATATTGGTTTTCCTTTAAAATTTTTAATGATGTCATTCTTTAAAAAAAAAAAATAATAATAATTGCAGAAGTGTTTTAATGGATTTTTATTTTATATTTTTATCTTATGTATGAGATAAAAAAATTCTGAATTGAACAAAATCTAGAGATGTTAAGTTTCAATAGAAATTTCAGTTGAAATTTTAATAAGAAATGTATGTAAAATTTAGAGAGCAATTTTATCTTATATATGAATATAGTCCAAAGAATTTGCAATGATTCAAATTCTTAGGAGATTTAAAAATATGTTCATCCTCTTAAAAACATTTCTTTTTTTATACAATTGTTTGTCAGGATAGAAATGAATAAAAAAGACCATCTTCAACTACAAAGATATGAGTCAGCTTATTTGATTAATATATATATATATATATATATATATATATGTTTTATACTTACTATATACTTTTATAATATATATATACTTATTATATATTTTTCTTTATAAATTTTTTTTTTTTTGAAATAATTATATCTTTTACAATATATATATAAGTTAAGTTAATAAAAATTCCAATGTAAAGAAATGGATTAAAAACTACTATAATAAATTAGACAAAAGAATAAAATAGAACTTTGTGATGTGTACATTAAGCACATTGGGGGAATGAAATGTTTCTCTAGGGTGTGTGTATATATAAATATTCTTCTTCAACCTAAGTTCAAGATAACCTCCGCCGCTCTGCAACTGTCTTGAAGATAACCTCTTCGATCTTCTTCTTCTTCCTATTCCTATTCCTCCCAGAAGCAGTAGAATTAAGTTTCAGGTTTGTATATATATCGAGAGTATATTATAATAGCTCTTTTTTTAAAAAAAAGGAAAAAAAAAACGAAAAAATATATATATTATATCTCATCGGGTGCACATAGAATTTCACCTCCTTTGATTCTCACTTGCTATATATATATATATTATATCTCTTGATGGGATGTTGTGTAACAAATTCAATCTAAAAATTTAGTTTGTCTGCATTTGCATTTCAATTGGTTTAAGATATTTTACTGTCGCCATTTTCTTGATCACCCAGGTCTTGAAGTAATATTGAAAGAGGGGGTTTCTTGGAGGTAAATTTGCAAATGATGACAGAAATTCTCATGAGTGACACCGCACGGAGACAATTATCGCGGTTGCTTTTTGCAGAACTGTTCTTCCATGTATCTGAACTCATACTGGCAGTCTTCATTCACGGGAAAGAAAAAGTAAGGCTACGGGAATCTCTAGTGATCAGCGAAAGATACGTTTTTGAGATTTTTTGCTCATTCGTAGAATACGCGGTGGAAATTCACTTCTTCCCTCAATTGAAAGAGCAGTGGTGGATAAGCAACACTGGCCTTGCATTGGTTGTCGTCGGTGAAGTCATTAGAAAATTAGCCATCATCACTGCGGGCAGAGCATTCACTATTACCATTAGCACTCGTCTCCAAGAGGATCATAAATTGGTAACTGGTGGAATTTATCGATTCCTTCGTCATCCAAGCTATACGGGCTTCTTTATCTGGTCTGTGGGTGCCCAGATCATGGTATGCAATCCTATATTCACGCTTGTCTTTGCATTGATCGTTTGGCGATTCTTTGCTGAAAGGATACCATATGAAGAACATTTTCTGAGGAAGTTCTTTGGGTCAAGGTACGAGGACTATGCTCGGACGGTTCCTTCTGGAATTCCTCTTGTGAAGTGATCATACTGTTCTGTTGGGAATCACTCTTCAACAATTAAGAGACAGATTAGATGTAAATTATTCAACAATTTAACTTACTATTTATAAGGGGAGGGTTATGCTTTTTTATTTTTAATTTCTTTTTTATAAGAATTGATGATAAATTAGTGAATTTTCTTAATAAATCTTCACTACTGTATAAAGTTACTGAAAAATTGGCTAAATTAGTCCCTATTTTATTTATTTTTATTGCTTTGATTTTTTTTTTTTTTTAAATAGATTTTGTAAAAAAAAAAAAGGAACAAATGCATAATTATATTATACATTATGGATCAATCAATCAAACCAAAGTCATGAAGATTAAGGACTAAATTGACTATTTTTTTAATTTAAATTTAATTAAAAATGTTATTGTATATATATATTTTTAAAAAAAAATGATGTATTTTTACCTCTGTCATGTTTCAAACTCATAACTTCTCGGATCTAAGTGAGCTATTACTAATTAAGCTACACGTTCTGTGACTGTTACTGTATATTTCAAAATTAAATTTTTTTGAAGCATATTTCAAAATTAATTGACAATCATCACAAATAATTAATATATATATATATATATATTGTTCGATCGAAAAAAAAAAATAAAAAGTAAAAATAAAATTGTCCAAGTGCGTTGGTCCGAAATGTGCTCTTTTCTGGTGGGCATTATAAAGATGATCCCTCTTGAAACTTATCTATTCCCAATAAAAGCTAGAATGGGTAGCGAGGCCCACATGTGTGTGTCTGTGTCTGTATGTACGAATGAAGATTAGGGTGTGTGTGTGCGTGTGCGTGTGCGTGTATGTACGTATGCAGTTAACCCTAATCGTACAAAAGCTTTTCAAATCAGCGAAAAAGATGGTTGCTTCTAGTAATATTTTTGGAAAAGGTGCAGATAGGTCCAATATATATATAAATATAGCACCCAAATACATATATATATATATAGCAACCACTGTCACCGTACACCTAACAATATTCATGTCAATTATTTGGTTTATATTTATATTTTATATTATATTTTGACGTATTTATAATGTAAAATATGTATTACATTCATTTTTCCTAATGCTTAACATTCGTGTTAAGGCTCAATATAATTGGTCTAAGCATATATTAATTTGAAAATCTAGAAGTAATTCCCACTATATAATATAGTGCTTAGTTCTTATAATTCATAGTTATAGACTTGACAATACTTAAATATTATAAAAAATATTGAACAACGATTGACCGTCAAAAATTTAACAGAAGGACCATATACGATATGCCATAGACCATATATGATATACCTAGTTAGGTCTTTCATGTAGATTATGAGTAGGAAAAAAAAGAAAACAAAAACCTATCAACCCAAAATATGATATGCCATGGACTAAAATCACAAAATTTTTCTACAATTTTTTAGTCAAATATTAAAATGCAATTAATACACTTGAAAGTTTTCCTTTTCTATAAATAACATCTTTACAACAATCTTTTGTCAGTCCCGAATCCGGGCCTAGTTCATGGACTAAAACTTAAAATTCAAAATATAACACGACAACATCATCTAATTCTATGAGAATGCAAAGCTTTATACATCCAACTAACAACAACTAACAATAATCTTAATTTCTTACAAAATGTACATAGAATGCAAAGCTTTATACATCCAACTAACAACAACTAACAATAATCTTAATTTCTTACAAAATGTATAATAACCAAATATATAATTTAAAAAGAATAACAACATCTAATTATATCCAATAAGTCAATATAAATCTAAAATACTCCAATACATAAAAGAAATAAGTTAAAATAATTTATTCTATTAACTATTCTATCCCAATGATCATCCTCCTCAAAGTCATTCTCATTCTCATACGCATGTCATCTGTAAAAAGTTGGAAGAGGAAAAGGATTAGTATAAAATTTAGTAAGTAGAAATTTTCCATTTTTTGAAAAAAAGAAGGATCTCGATACAATTAAGAGTAAATAAACTAAAATTTTCGAAACTTTCCCAAAAACAATCAAATATCGTTAAAATCATACATTTGTATAGAACTTTTAAACAAGATTAACAAAATTATGAAATTCCATTCTATATCAATATAATTGAAAGGAGCAACTGTTAGATTACATATATTTTGAAACTTAACTAAAGTCAAGTCATTTCATACCAAATCAAAGATAATGAATAATTAATGACAATAAAAATAACTTTACTTTAGTAAAACAGACTAATTTAATATCAAATATTCAACTATAATTGAGACTCAATAGAAATAATTCATTCATTTCATTTTGATACGCTGGGACATAATTAAGTGTAAAGCTAATGGGTCATTCACTGAATTCAATTCCTAATTTTATACTCGTTAGGAAAGGGTCATTATATTTTCATAAATATTGTATAAAAAGGTGTATAATTGAAATATATATATATATATATATATATATAAATGACCGCATTTAAAGTTAGATAAAATAAATAGGTACAAAAATATTAAAAATAGTTTTTGAGTAAATAAATCATTATATATAAAGGTAATAATTTAATAAATAAGGAAAAATATCAAAACCCAAAATAACAAAAACCCATGTGATTAATATGGCACAAATATTTCAGTCATTAATTTGCGATTAAATTACAATATATATATATATATTCTGTCAAAAAACTGTAACCAAATTATAACAAAAAAATATTTGTTATAAATCTGCAATTAAATTACAACAAGAATATGTACGTATATATGTATATATATTTCTCCTTAAAAATATATTTTAAGTTTCTCATAACTCATTAATTTTATTAAAATATATAATTAAATTTCATGTCACATAAAGAATTAAAATGAAAAATTAAGAAAAATAGAAATTAAATTTTTATATAAATATTGAAATAATTATGAAAAAGAAAAATTCCCGACTTTAGTCCAATAACTATTTATATTTCCTGAACTTGGTCCTAAATCTTTAAAAATACCTAACTAGATCCGGTAACTATTTTCAAATTCTGAAGTAGGTCCTTCCAGCCAAAATCCTCCCCTTTTCCGGCACTCCTAATCACATGAGATACACATGCCCTCTTTTTTGAAGGCATTTTTGGTAATCTCTTCTATCCCTCAAAAAAAAAAAAAAAAAAAATCATAAACTAAATTCCCATTATAGTGAAGTGAAGAAGAGAAAGAAGATGAAATTTTAGTGGTAGGGAGTTAGTTTAAATTTTTTTTTTTTTTTTTCGAGAGATGGAAAAAATTACCTAAAATACCCTAAAAAAAGAGGACATGTGTATCTCACGTGATTGAAAGTGCTGGAAAAGGAGAGGATTTTGGCCGAAATGACCTACTTTAGAATTTGAAAATAGTTATAGGATCTAGTTAGGTATTTTTAAAGATTTA
>JAXGGT010020205.1:0-16355 GCA_035583425.1 Marsdenia floribunda
TGTTTTCTCATTATTGTTTGCATTCAAATTCATTTAGTTTAATTGCTTTTGAAATTTTCGTTAAACATAAAACCCCCGTTTTTTCGCACTTTAATTATACTTAATGGGTTATTAATTTTGATTTGATGATTAGGGCTTCCTTGGGAGATGACCTGATGAGAACTATATTGCTTACTAGTTTTTAAATTAATCTTGGCCAATTTGACGACAACCGCGAATTTATCCTTTACTAGTTTCCAACTGAATATCATTTTGAATACATAGATAATATACCCATATGTCAAACTCCTCAGAGTCGAGTTGGCGTTTATGTGGCCTAGCTTAAAGTTGGCCTTTGGTTTCCACTGCTACCTTTAATAGAGGAAATTTGCCATTATGACAAATTCAGCTTGCTCAACTAACTCCAAATAATATTAGAATAGTTTTAGGTTTTGAGCTCCTTTGTAAGTCTTGTAGGGTAGCCTCCAGTTTAATGCTTTTTAGATATTACTTCATTATGATGCAAAAATATACCCTTAGCATAGGCAGTAGCTGGTTTTATGCCCAACGTCATCCAGGAATAAAAGAGTTTATTCGTACCCCTTCCAGTATCGATAATTGGAAGGAGGAGTTCTTCTTCATAGATCATTCATCTCTTTCACATATGTTTATTCGTTGGAATCATAATAGATCATTAGATAATAGTAAACCAAGTGATGTTAACACATCTTCAATTGAGAAGTTAGAAAAACTGAACTTCGTTTGGACCATCGGGGAAAGCTGGAATTCCCATATTTTTAATAATGTGAATCTTCATGGGACCAGGTCTTTCAATATCAAAAGACTTAGTAATCATTCTTTCTCTTTCTTTTTAATTTTTTTCTTTCTTGTTTAGATTTTTGTCTTTGGACTAATGTTGCTTCTTTTCTTTTTCTTTTTTTTTTTTTAAACAGAGGAAAACATTGTGCAACTACTTATGTCGAGCAAGCAAAAAAGAAATTCACTTCTTGCTTGTTCAAAGAACCTAAGTTCTCCACCAAATGAAGGTGATTCTATGAGCACAAAGAAAAAAAGGGGGTCTGGAATGGGCAGTGTTCGATCCTAAAAAGGCAAGGTAGTTTCGGATGTTGAGGAAAGGATTGAACTCCTTCACAAAGCTATCAAAGATGCTACAATTGAACTACCTCCTCCTCAACCTGAAGTTGAAGGTACTATTGGCAATGTTGAAGTTCCAAATGCTAGTCCTAAGGTGCCATCTTCAAAAGTCGTTGCTCCCGAAGGACCTCCCAAAAAGGTGACCAGCAAAAAGATAATTTTAGACCTAGTTAATCTATAATGAATTCATATATCATTAACACGCCGTCGAAAGTAGCATATTATTTGCTACATTTGATCCCGAAGGATGAGGAGAATAGGATGAAGGCTCTCAGTGATATCGACTATGACAGTGCCTTTCTTTATGTTCAACGTTAGGTGATTCCTTTGTCTTTTCTCTCTTTGGATGTTCTTTGCATTAAACTATTTGCTTCATGACTTCTCTTGGTTTTGCCTTTTATAGTTAATACTTCGCAACATGGAATCTTTTAGAAGGGCGAAGGGAGATCAGGAGAAACGTAAGCTTTTGAAAGTGGAATTATTGTCGAGACATAAATTTCTTCAGAAGGAAACAATGGATACGATTTGTGCTGAAACTAAGACTGCTAGTTTGCAAAAGGAAGTGGAATCCCTCAAATCGAAGCTGGCAATTGCCGAGAAAGCAAAGGATGCCTTTTATAGTCAGTACTTTGCAACATGGAATCTTTTAGAAGGGTGAAGGAAGATCAGGAGAAATGTAAGCTTTCGAAAGCAGAATTATCGTCAAGACATAAACTTCTTCAGAAGGAAGCAATGGATAGGTTTTTTGTCGAAATCAAGACTGCTAGTTTACAAGAGGAAGTGGAATCCCTCAAATCGAAGCTGGCCGAGAAAGCAAAGGATGATGCTTATGCAGCTCTAATAAAGAAAACTAAAGAAGTCACCACTATTCCAAAAGAGAATGCAGCTATGGTGGATGGCTTTAAACTCAAAGTAGAAGAGGAAGAGAAGAAGATTGCTGATCTTCAGGAAGTTTTTCATCTTTAAAATGAAATTTTCAGCTTCAGTTTAGAAGAAGAAGACATGTCCTATGCTGCAAAGAAAGCTGGCTGTAAGCATTTCCTGCGTACTACTAAGGGTCGTGGATTAATTATGAGTCTAATAAACGAATTTGTCAAGCTCAGAAAGAGGTTCAGAGGGACTATCCTGAATACACTTTCCTGGAGGAGTTTAGAATGTTATTGGTGATGAATTATGGCTGACCAGAGTCCCTTGGGAGAAAGACTTTTCTTTTTCAGATTTTGCAAGGCCTTTCCCTTCTCCTACAACTTTTCAGGAATTAAATTATGAATCCATTGATGAAGCTATTGCACCTTCTCTACTGCTGCTAAAAAACTTAGTAATTCATCTCCTTCTGGAGGAAAATAGGATATCTATATTTTTAGTTTTGATCACCTTCGGGTGTTGTTGTTGCAGCTTGTAGACATAAAGATTGTTTTGTTGATAGTTGTCAACTTTGAATTTTATCAATGAACTGTAGCCTTGCAAAATGACAACTTGTATATATATATATTTTTTAAAGCTTTGTGGAATGATAGTTAGGTGTTGGCCTTGAAATTTTTAAGGTGAATTAGGCATTTTGCCTTCATAAAATTTTAGCCTTTTTAGGCTTTAAAAGATTGGGCCCTTAGCCTCAAATAAAATTTAGGCAATTTGCCTTCAATAAAATTTTGAGCTCATTTTAGGGATCCCTGGTATTTTACCTTGGTAAAATTTTGAAGCTTTTAGCTTTCAAATAATTAGGCTTTTTCTTTATCAAGATGTTATGCTTTCTAGCTTTAAGAAAATTAGCTTCTTTTTTTTTTCTCTCTCTCTCTTTTTTTTTTTTTTTTTAATGGAGAATTACCAATTTTGGTTATTTTCCTTAAAGGAATTTTGAATCAGATATGAAAATTGCACCAATTTAGAGAACATCATCGGAATTTGATGAAAAAGAATTTTATTTCTTCATAATAACTTTGATTACAACGAATCTATGTAAAATTCAATCAAAAATTGTTACATGATTTGATCCATTGGGGGACCTGTTCGTGATAGTCCATTGGGGAAGATTTCATTTTGGATTGCGCCCATTTGGGCGTTCCATGTTTAGGCAATCATTCTTCCTTCTATATCTTCTAGCTTATAGCTTCCATTGCCATTATCCTTGACAACTAGATATGAACCTTCCCAAGTAGGGTCAAGTTTTATACTTGGATTCTGCCTGCTTGCTTCATTCTTCCTTAAAACCAAATTGCCAGATTGTATATGACTTGGATTAACTTTTCTGTGGTATATGCCTTTGCCAGTCTTCTTTTGTATTCAACTTCCAACATGATCGTTTTCTCCCTTGTTTGATTTAACATAAGGTGATTCTCCACCATTCTTTGATCGTTTAGCTCAGGATTAAAATATTGTAGTCTTACAGAAGGGATATCAATCTCAATAGGTAAGAGAACTTCTGTTTCGTAGCACAAACTAAGGGTGACTCATTCGTTTGGGAATGAAGTGTTGTTCTATAACTCCAAAGTACTTTTGGTAATTGATCAACCCATTTACCTTTGGAGTGTTCTAGTCTTTCTTTAAACCTTGGAGAATTGTTTGGTTGGTCACCTCAACTAAATTATTGGTTTGTGGGTGGGCAACTGAGGAAAATCTGTGGTCGATTTGCATTTCTTGATAAAATTCCTAGAATTCAACATAAGCAAATTGTGTACATTATTTGTGATTAAAACCCTAGGTGAATATTCCAAATGTAGTAATTGCCTCGTTGAAGACGAAATCTTTGATTACCTTCGAGGGAATAGTAGCAAGTGGCTTAGCTTCCACCCACTTTGTAAAATAATCAATAGCTACAACTAAAGTTCCCTATTTCATGGAGCCTTTGGGAATGGTCCTAAAAGTTCCATCCCCCATTGGCAAAATAGAATCGGGTTGCATAGTGAGCTAAAAGCATTGGAAGGATTATGATGAATGTTAGCATGAAACTGACACTTATGGCAACTTCTTACCAATTTTATGTCATCATCTTCCATGGTGGGCCAAAAATAGCTAGTTCTCATTACCTTTCGGGCTAGGCAGCTCGAAATAATGTGAGCGCCACATATTCCTTCGTGAACTTTTTTGAGAACTCTTTCTCCTTCCTGTGTGCTTATGCACTTGCGTAGAGACCAAGAAAAAGTTCTTCTGTAATGTTGATCATCGATAATAGTGTATCGGGCTGAAACTTTTTTTTTAATTTTATTACTTCTTTGAGATCATCAGGCAGATCTCCTATATCTATGTAGATGTAGATTGGATCCATCCAAGTTAATGGTGGGTCTCTTGAATTCATGAGTATCGTTTCCACGTCTATTGATCAGACGTTTAAGGTTCAACCCAAATAGTTCCTAATAGATGTGTTGTCAAATCATCAACTTTCAATTTCGATAAATGTTAACTTCATGATTATGCCTTTGGAATATATATTCAACAAGAATATAGTCAAATTTCTTGAAAATATTTTTGCATAAATTGAGATGTTTTGCCATAATATCACCTTTGGTATCATAAGAACTGTTGATGTGTCTTACTAGAGGTTGAGAATCTGTTCGGGCAATAAGGTTTTTTACCCGTAGAGCTTTAGCAGCTTTTAATCCTGCTAAGAAAGCTTCATACTCTGATTCCTTTTTGATCTTTTACTATCAAA
The DNA here is from genome assembly GCA_035583425.1 of Marsdenia floribunda. NCBI lineage: Eukaryota > Viridiplantae > Streptophyta > Magnoliopsida > Gentianales > Apocynaceae > Marsdenia > Marsdenia floribunda. The sequence goes on from JAXGGT010020205.1 coordinate 4,781, forward strand.
CTATCCGAGTAGAGATTCCAACATTCCTATGGAAGAGGATTTTTCTTTTCATCGAATGACTTCTTAGGCAGATCGAGAATAGTGCATTCTTGAACAAAATCTGCTAGGACTTTAGCTTTAATGGCTTTCCTCATAAAATATTCCAAGTTAAATTTTGAGAGCTCTATTGTCCATTTTAGCAGTCTACTCGAAGCGTCAGGTTTGTGTAGAATTCTCATTATAGGAGTGTTGGTATAGACATGAATTGTATGAGTATGAAAATAAGGCTTGAGCCTTTGGGAAGTGAGTATTATAACCAAAACATATTTCTCTATATTGGAATATCTTACCTCTAGTACCTAAAGGATATGACACATAATAAATGGGTTTCGAGAATCCTTCCCGTTCGACACAAAGTACTATACTAAAAGTGTTAAGCCCAATGGCTAAATAAAGGGACAATATTTCACCTAAAATAGGGGAAACTAAAATAGGAGGTGAAGTTAAGTATTTTTTTTATCATTTGAAGGCTTTATCACACTCTTTGGTCTATTTGAAGGGGCCTTTAGATTCGACAGCTTGATATAAGGGGAAAGCTTTTTCCTGGAGGCTGAGAAAAATCGATTTAGGGATACTATTTTTCCAATCAATTGTTGGAGCTGCTTCTGGGACATTGGTGCATTCATTTCCATGATAGGTTTGATCTTCTTCGAATTAGCTTCTATACCTCTCTGAGATACCACATAACCTAAGAATTTTCTAGCTTTTACTCCAAGCAAACATTTTTTATTGTTTAATTTCAAACTATGTTGCCTCACTTTGCTGAAAATTCGATAATATATGAAATAAGGCTACAGTCCGATTGGGATATAATGAAGATATTGTCTATGTATGCTTTTGTATTTCTTCCGATGTTGTCCTACAACATATTGTTTACCAACTCTTTTAATTTAGCACCTGTATTTTTCAATCCAAGAGGCATTTTGGTGTAATAATATAAACCATCAGGGGTTATGAAGGAAGTTTTTTATTCATCTTCCTTAGCCATGCAAATTTGATGATAACATTTGTACGCATCCAGGAAGCATAAGTATGTGTATCCAGAGGTAGCATCAACTAGTTGGTCAATCCTTGGCATATGGTAAGAAGATTGATTTATTAATTATTGATTATAGGATTATGTGATTTAGGTAAAGATATTATATTCAATTCAAAATATTAACTAAAAAAAAACACAGAAGTGCATATCCCATGTGGGTTTTTGCCACGCTTACAATAAAAACACGTACAATGTGTGCGTTTCTAATGTACACATAGCAAAAAATCATATCTCACATGCATTTTTAATATACATGTGACATTTTTATTTAAATTTTTAAAATCATCAAAAACGCATATTAGTTGTGCGTTTTTAAGGTAAAAATGCATATCCTATGTGCGTTAAAGCCAGAATGGCAGAGGGGTTTAGAAACAGGGCCAATCATGAAGTTTTGGTAAAAACCAAGGTCATTTTAGGTAAAAACTCCCAATTTCGCATTGTAAGTATCTACAAATATCATACATTTAAATACTTATTATCAATTTAAAATATCTTTTTGGTAAAACAAGTGTACAAGCGCTCGAGCTATCTTAAACTTTAAAATTAGTTATATTGAAATTTAAAAATATGACACTTTAAAATTTGTTGAAATGAAATAAAAGTATTCATGATGAATATATATATTGTCAAGAAATTATATAATGTAATATTTCTTTTTATTTATTATTATTATTGTTACAAAAGAAAAGAGAATAAAAAAACATAATTAAAGAATTTATAATAAAAAGGAAACATAGGGATGAATATGTAATTAAACTTTGCCAACATATATTCCGAGTCGATTGTCCTATATATCCCGTTGTTTCATTTTCACTCTGTATATGATAAGAACTAAAAATTTGTAAGTATGTGACATTTTTTTTTGTGAATTGTAAGTATGTGACATAATGTCTTCTATATATATATATATATATATTTTATATCAATTCTTTAGGATCATTGTGAGCATCTTTTAATATATCATATTTATATAGTGATGGAATTCGGACAGAAAACATCATAATTGATTTCAATTTGCTTTTTGTCCCTTCCCCAAAACAAAACAAAACAAACAAACAAACAAAAAGTTGCATTTTGTCTTTGTCCTAATAATATTAAACTACTTTAAGTGAAGGTTTGAAATACGTAAAATTGTTTAAGATATTTTTTAAAATATTGTTTATGATATTAATAAAATTAAAATATATGTTAATTTAATTAATATTAAATATTAATGCTATTAACATCATTGAATCAATATTTATAATATTTTTTGAAATAAAAATTATAATCATATTAAAAAACTTATAAAGATATAATTTTTTTTTTATTATTAATCTAAAAAAAATTAAAAATATTTTAATAATTTTATTTCAAAAAATTTACAAATATTGATTTAAGAGAAGTTAACGACGTTAGTTCTTGAGATTAATTAAATTGACACATATTTTAATTTTATTAATATTTTAGATAATATTTTAAAAAATGTCTTAAAAGTTCTCGACGGATTTAAAACTGATCAATTTCAATACATTAATGATTAAACTGATTAAAAATATAATTAATTCGATTCTTAAATTTGTTTTTTGAAGTTAAGAATTTTTCAATTTACTTTTTATTCTAATTTCATACGAGTTAAGTATGCTCAGCTTACATTATTATGTATACTGATTAATTATTAGGAAGATTGTCAAGTTTAGTCCCAAACATTTGACATTTTGGTAACTTTGGTCCCAAATATTTTTTTTCAATATATTTGGTCCTAAATATTACACAATTTTTTATGTTTGGTCCTTTATGACCAAAAAACCCTTTAATATAAATAGTTAACGGTCAAAATTTTTGTTGACCAATCACCAAAAGGGTAAAATAGTCATTTTGAGTTGTGATTTTAAAAAGAAAAAAGGTGATTATTTATAAATCAAACATATTTTTCCTACTTTGATAATGCTTATTTACTTTTAAACATTTTTTTCTTCAAAAATAAATATAATATATTTTTATATTTCAATAATATTATTTGGGTCATTTCTTTCTAAAAATAATTTTCATAATTTTTTTCTATTTTGAAATAGTTTTATTTTGTTTTTTTCATTCAAAAATACCAATAACATGTTTTTCTATTCTTATAAAAAATTTTGAATTTTTCATTATTTCTATTTCAATATATATATATATATATATATTCCAATAAAATATCCACTTATTTGAAAAGAATTTAAACATGATTTTTGTTTTGCTATAAAAAATATTCTTTTTATCAGAAAAATAATTTGAATATATTAAACTTTTTTTTTCTGCAAAATATGATTTCTTTTAAAAATAATTGAGAATTATTTTTTATCCTCTAATATTTATTTTTATTTTTATTTTATTTTAATAATAATTTTATTCTTTCAAAGGTTATTTTTTTTTTAAAAAAAATAATAATAATTTGAACATGGAGACATGCCAGAGGTAAAAGTACCACAAAAATTAAAAAAAAAAAAAAAAACTGAACATATTTTTCTATTCCACTATTTTTTTTCCAAAAATATTATTTCTTTCCAAAGATGAATATGAGTATTTTTTTTTCTTCAACAAATCCTTTCTTTCCAAAAGAATTTAAATGTGTTTTTCTATTTCAATAATATATATATTTACTCGTATATTTCTTTTTTAAAAATATTTTTTTTTTTGAAAAATATCACTTGATAAAGGATCAAACATACCAAATTATGTAATATTTAGGACTAAATATATTGAAAAAAATGTTTGGGACTAAACTTGCAAATTGACTATTTATATTAAAGGGCTTTTTGGTCATAAGGAGCAAACATACCAAATTATGTAATGTTTAGGACTAAATATATTGAAAAAAAAATGTTTAGGACCAAAGTTACTAAAAGGTCAAATGTTTGGGACTTAAACTTGCCAATCTTCCTTAATTATTATCTAAAATATTTTGAATTATTAGTATAAAAAAAAATTATGAACTTTTAATTTTTATCCTATAAAAATTAAGTTTCATAGGAACTTTATCAAAGGCATAGAAGAAGCAATCGTAATCTTTTGAAAATTGAATTAAAAATATACATTTTTGTCAATATTTCTTGTTCTTTCGTGAGTGTTTTTATCTTTAAGAGCTCCAATGTTTATATTTCTCTATGATAAATTGATAGTAAAGATTGTTCTTTATTCACTCAGAATTAGGCCTCAATATTGAGTGTGATACCCAACCTTTAGTAAGGGTATATAAGGAAATTTACAAAATTTAGGTGATGAATATTTATTATTAATGTATTATAAATTATCGTTTAAGACTTATAATTTAATTTTATTATTTTTATCAAGGTTATTGAGTCTGAGAGGTTTTATGTCTTATCTCCGTTATAGGATGTGGTCAATAAACGGAAACAATTGAAAAGAATCTAATCAACGATAATTGAATTCCTTAATCCTTTTAGGCTTAGATCTGATATAATAGATTTATTAGACAAAGTTTAAGTCAAAATTTTGTGATATTTAGGTTGGGACTCAGATATCAAATAAGTGGATTTCATATTTTGATTGGGGATCGTACATGTGAATAAATAGATTATTTGATTTTTTTTTTTTCCCTATTTAATCTTTTAATAAAATTCTTGAATCTCAATTTCTTCCATGCTCTATAATCTAAACAAAATAATTTATTCTTCCACTTTAAAAAGAATTCTCTTCTTGAATTTTCAAAAAAAACAAAAACAAAAACTTGCAACAAGCCGCAAGCCTGATGATCGTGGCGCCTTCTTCTTCCTCTGTATTATTTTATTATTTTCATCCTTTGTTTCATACATAATATATATATATATATATATATATATATAAGCATTAATTTTTCTGTTTCTTTTATTTTTATTTTTATGTATTATTTATTTATTTTCTTTTAATGATGAAAATAATGATTATCTTATTATTGTTTATTATTTATTATTTTTATTATTTTTATTAAAAATTTTATTTCTCTTATTATTTCTTTCAAAGAATTATTTTTTAAAAAATTTTTAATTCTGATTTTTATTTTCTTTTAATTTCTTGAAACTCTTGTTAATTTATTTAAAGTCTTCTCTAAAATAAAATAAGTTTTTGGCTCAAGTTTGTTCAGAATTAATTGGGAGAATATATTCCACATTTAATGGCGAAAAAGCTCAAGGTTTATAAGTTTTGGCTGTCCTAGCAGGAGTACAGTTCGGGTCGAATTCGATTAAACTAACGAGTATCTATACTTGCTTGAACTTATCTAAAAGAAAAGAATTTGAATTTGTGATATTTGTGTATGTTTGTTAAAGTTGTTGGAAAGTCTATTTTGATTAGTTGATTGGTTATTTTGAAATCATTCATTTTCAGTTACTGATTTTTGGATATTTTGAAAACAAGACAAAATGGATTGTGATACCCCGTCCCACATTGAAAGTATACATGAATATGTCATGGAATATAAGTATGAGCCTAGGTAGTCATTGTCAACTCGGGATATCCCTTTTGGTACAGCGAGGACAGTGCCAAGTAGTTGACCGTGGGTACTGCCAGACCCATAGTCGCTGCACGGGCTCACGGGCCCGGGTCGTGACAGTTGGTATCAGAGCGGGTAGCCAGCCCGGACTAGAGGAACTAAGCGTTACACCATATGTTCGGTGGGAGCTACCTCTAGAATCTGACCCTATGGCCTTAAGAGGGGTGAATGTGATACCCCGTCCCACATTGAAAGTATACATGGATATTCTGTTTATTCACTGGACTTTTAACTCATTCCTTTCTCTCTATTTTCCCTTCTTTTGCAGATTTTAGTGACGAGGAATAAGAGAATAACTGAAGCTTTCAATTTTCGTTTTTAATCTTGAAATTCTTCAGTTATTTATTTGTTTTGGGATTTTTAATTTTTGGGAGATTGTAATATTTTCTTTAGAAATTCTCTTGAGACTTATTTATTGGATGTTGAGGATTTAAATTGGAGATTATTTACTTTATATTAAAGACTTATTATTATTTTTTTTTTGTTTATCTATACATGGGATATTTTATTATTGATTGAGCTGAGGAAGAGACCTTGTGCTCTTGGGGGAAATCTTGAGGGGTACGGTTATGTTATGTCTCGGTTCCGAGGCATGACATTTAGTGGTATCATAGCTATAGGTTAGGATTTCTAGGAAACGAGTGAATAGTTGATTTAAATTTTAGTTTATCTCTTAGGTAAGGATTATATGAGTTTTTAATTAGAAGATAAGTAGGTTATTACTAAGTTTATTTAAGATATGGATAATATTTAGATAATACTTACGTATATATTTGAGATAGAATTTTTATTTATTAAATATTTAATGAGTATTATCCTCAATTATAATAATTGCGATAAGTAGATTATTGTAGTAAATTAAGAGAAGATTTACTTTTAGGGTATAAGTTGAATTCGATATTAGAGTATAGAACAATTAATGAGCATGTTTATGAATTTTAAGTAAATTTCTCTTTCAAAATGTCTATACAAATTTCTTGTTGATTCATCTTCATAAAGTGTAAAATTTTCGTTTATTTTGATAAGAATGATTTATACTCTTTTTGAAATACTTTTGTAATGTTATTGAAAGAAAAGGAAGAAGAAGAAGAAGGTATGATATGAGTTAGGATTATAATTATATTTTAAAGTAGGTTTATAATTTACCCTTGAGGACGAAACTTTTAGAAATAGTTGGAATGAAAATTATTTATATATTAAGGTGTTAGTGTTATGTTAAGAAAATTTATTTTTTTGTAGATTTTATTAGTTGTTTGGATTTGGTTGACATATTCATGGCAATATTTTCAAAGCCGGATTGGTGATTAAATCAGAAAAGTTAGTGGTTCATGGTTTAATAGTTCAACCGCAATTGAACCATAATTAGATCGGTAACGTCATAAATTAAAAATTAAAAAAATATTTATTACAAATAATATAATTTTTGTAATTTAATGTAATTTTAATTTATAAAATTATTTATAAATATTTCACATTTATTTTTTAATATTTAATAAATATTTATATTTTATATATCTTTAAAACTAAAAACAAATATAATAAACCTAATATTTACTTTAATCTTTACAATCAAATAACTAATTAATTATAATATTTAGAAGTCAACATTCGTAATTAGTCATTAACAAAATATTAGTAACATAAATATCAAAATATTCTTAATTATATATATAATTAGTACATATTATTACCAAATAAAAAAAATAAAAAATTAGTACTTACTAATTAATCTCTTTTAGATTCAATCTTCATCATCAATTTCACCATTCATTTCTACCACCAATACCCACCGCCCAATTTGAAACACAAAATCCAACATAATTGAAGGAATTCAGAAGTTAAATATTAAGAGGGGAAAAAAACTGATTCGTATTTATCAATGCATAAAATTGCATCTATAGCTAAAATCCTATCAAATTTCCATTAATTAACCGATCCGGATATCGATAAAATTTGCAAATTCAATATCGAAAACTGTATGTATCCGCCGGTACACTTTTCAAGAGTAAGATCGAAGATTTATGATCGAAAATTTAGAGAGGGATGAAAAGGTTAGAGAGAAACAGGGAAGGAAAGAAGGACGAACAGAAGGAGAGAGAGAGGGAAGGCGTAGGAGGAAGATAGGGGGTTTGGGCTCTGATGAGATTTGGTGCGTGCTAGGGATGTCTGTGTATGTATCTATCGGTGAGTATCCCCTTTCTTTCTCTCTCTTTCTCTGTCAATAGATACATATAACATTAACGTTAACATTTTCCCTCAAGGATTCCTTCAGAGCTGTGAGGGAAGAAAGCATTATTCCCATCTGCCACTTTTCAAATTCCTCTATACCACGGAGAACAGCAGGAGCCTTTCCTTCAATGGGCAACGCTCTTCGTGGGAGAGGGCTTCCTAAGCCCTCCTTCGCTATAGTAGCCGCTTGGCCCTGGCGATTTTGTCAACGAACGCGTCTTGAGAGAGAGAGAAAGAGAGAGGAGAGGACAGAGGAGGTGGGTTCTTCATTAAGGAACTAGAAGTTGGCAACTCAGCCGGTTGTTCTGAAGCGATTTAACTTTTTAACACGGTTTAATAACCGATTTTTAACACAAAACTGAACCGTTTTTAGGTCCGGTCCCCAAAACATTGATTCATGGTAAGAAGAAGAATAAATTGCAGAATTGATCAACCTTAAGATTGAAAACATATTTAAAAGTACATAGTAAACATGATCAACATAATGAATTTCTTTTGTGATTATTTGAGTTGACTACTTGATGCAGATTAAAGGACCCCCAAGGAAGGTTCTTCTGAAAGATTCGGATGCTCCTTCCAAAATTCTTCAACTGAGCTTTGACTTTCTTACCTGCAAAACAAAAGCCAAAGGGGTGGGAGATCCCTGAGGTCCCTTCGATGGTTAAGTGAGAAAAAAGATAAAAAGTAAAAACAAAATAGTTAAAGTCAAAGGATCCCAGTGAACATACCTTTTTCTACTACAATGTACAAGTATAAATACTTTGATAATCAGTAAAGAAATGTGTATAAGTACGATGTGGGATAATTTGTATCAATTCTGTAAATACCGAAATACCTACGGGTGTATTTGGGCTTGTAATTTATTATGAGCTTCACTATATTCATTGGGCTTATATTATCACTACTTAATCTTATGATTGAAATTTGGGTTAATATAACGAGGAATTATGTCTTAAATTAAGTATAAGAACGAGACAGTAAAGGATTTAGTCAATAGTGATATTATGTCAAAATATTTCTATTGCTTAATTTGTGAGATAAGTCATGATTGAATAGAATACCATGTGAATAAGTGTAGAATTTTTAAAATATGGTAAATGTAGAATGTAAGTACAAGATTCACAAGTATTGATAGTTATTCGATTTCGTTAAGCTTGTAAACTAAGGTATTATATTTAATAGAGTGCGCAACGGAGGCGTATGTGGTTTGCGTTTGAATATAGTTTAAAACTAAAATGATGTTTTATTTCTTAAGTAATGATAATATTATGAGTTTCAAGGACGAAACTTTTTGTAAGGAGGGTTGAATGTGATATCCAACCCCTTAGTAAGGGTATATAAGGAAATGCACAAATTTTAGGTGATGAATATTTATTATTAATGCATTTTAAATTATCGTCTAACACTTAGGGTTTAATTTTATTCTTTTTATCAAGGTCGTTGAGTTTGAGAGGTTTTACGTTTCGTTTACGTTTTAGGATGTGCTCCATAAACGGGAATAGTCGGAGAGAATCTAATCAACGAAAGTTGATGAGGTAGTGAATTCCTTAATCTCTTTAGGCTTAAATCTGGTATATTAGATTTATTGACAAAGTTTAAGTCAAAATTTTGTGATATTTAGGTTGGGACTCAGAGATTAAATATGTGGATTTCAGATTTTAATTGGGGTCTTAGAGGTGAGTAAATAAATTATTCAATTTTCTTCGTATTTGATCTTCTAATAAAATTCTTGAATTTCAGTTCCTTCCGTACTCTATAATCTGAATGAAATAATTTATTCGTCTAGTTTTAAAAAAATTCTCTTCTTAAATTTTAAAAAAAAAAAACACACAAAACAAACAATCAAAAAACTTGCGGCAAGCCGCAAGCCTGATGATCGCTGCACCTTCTTCTTCCTCTTTTTTATTATTATTATTATTATTATTTTCATCATTTGTTTCATACGTATAATATATATAAGCAATAATTTTTCTATTTCTATTATTTCTATTTATTTTCTTTTAATGATGAAGACAATGATGACAATGATTACATTATTATTATTTATTATTTATTATTTTTATTGTTATTTGTTTTATTAAAAATTTTATTTCTCTTATTATTTCTTTCAAGAATTATTTTTTTAAAAATCTTTAATTTTGATTTTGATTTTTTTTTAATTTCTTGGAATTCTTGTTAATTTATTTAAAGTCTTTTCTAAATTAAAATAAGTTTTTGGCTCAAATCTGTTAGGAATTAGTTGGGAGAACATGTTCCACATTTGATAAGTTTCTGAACCCATAGAGTATGGTGAAAAAACTCCACTTTTATAAGTTTTGGCCATCATAGTGGGAGTATAGCTATGGCCGAATTCGGTTAAACCAACAAGTGTCTATACATGCTTGAGCCTACCTCAAAGAAAAGAATTTGAATTTGTGATATTTGTGTATGTTTGTTAAACTTGTTGGGAAGTCTATTTTGATTATTTGATTGGTTATTTTGAAGTCATTCCTTTTTAATTACTGATTTTTGAATATCTTGGAAACAAGAAAAAATAAATATTTTGTTTATTCACTAGGTTTCTAACTCATTCTTTTCCCTCTATTCTCCCTTCTTTTGCAGATTTTAATTACGATGAATAAGAGAATAAGTGAAACTTTCAATTTTCGTTTTTAATCTTGAAATTCTTCAGTTATTTATTTGTTTTGGGACTAAATAGTTACTTTGTTTGGATTTGTTTAGTTTTTAATAAGCTTAGAGTGGTAACCCTAACTCTATTTTTAATTTTTGGGAGATGGTGATATTTTCTTTAGAAATTCTATTGAGACTTATTTATTGGATGTTGAGGATTTAAATTGGAGATTATTACTTTATATGAAAGACTTAATTTCTTTTGTTTATCTATACTTGGGATATTTTATTATTGATTGAGTTGAGGAAGAGACCTTGTGCTCTTGGGAGAAACCTTGAGGGTACGGGCATGTTATGTCCTGGTTCTAGGGTGTGACATTGAGCCATCAAAGCAAATGCTTATACTTTATTTTATTTACTTCTCTTTGTCATTGTTAGATAATTCTATATTGCATCACTATAGAATTTTGTTACTGATGCGAGAGACTTCTCTGTGAGTGCTGAGTAGGTTGAGGTTGTTTAGTTGAGTGTATTGCTGAGATGGAAATCCCTATCACCTAAAAAAGAAGCCAAATGTTGGAGAGTTTATCTATAGCGATAACCCTCCAATGGTAAAGTCAAAAAGAATCAAAATAATATATTAGAATATCTGGTGTATTAGACTTAGAGAAATTAGGATTCAGAATCTCCCATAGGGAGAATGTTATCGTTATATGTAGTTACAGAGAACTAATTGGAAGGCAACACTTGTCAAGGAGTACAAACACCTGTTAGGAGGGTACATACACTTTTTTTGTCTTGTGCAATACATGGGTGTACTTCCCTGATGTGGTATGTTAGGGACATTAAATGCCTCATACCAAGGTAAGAAAGCGACCTCCAAAGTGGAGTCGGCTAAGCGAGTATCACTGAGCTGACATGGCATGGAATGGGGGATGCCCACGCAGACAGAAGTGTGACAAAAGTGTGATACTTATGGATTTCTTATCACTTTTGACTCCTTTAGTTACATACAGTCATATATATATATATATATATATGTATGTATATGTGGCATTATATTTAATAAATAGTATTAGAACATTATTCAGATGTATTTATTTTGATTTTCTAACAAAATAAGATTAATTGGTATTTTTCTAAGTTTG
>JAXGGT010020235.1:0-16352 GCA_035583425.1 Marsdenia floribunda
ATCAACAATTGTGTCATAATTGGAAATTACTAAAAAGCTTTTACCACGTCCCTTGGGTCTATACGATATTTATAAATGTAAAATCGCGATGCTTCCTTGTTACTATCTACATGCGATAGGTACTCTGCCTGTAGTTGTGCTTGATTACGTGACAACCTTATGTGATTTATTTTACTCGATTTATGCTATTATTTTAATCACAAAGCATACACACCATGTTCATAAGTTGGTAAGAATGATGGGAATGATTATTTTTTGTCTTTAATCTAAAGAAAAATAATAATAAAGTGACTGATTGGTTACTTTTCTAGCTTTAAAAATTAGTTTAGATGTTGCATTTTACTGTATGATAAAAAGTATGTTTAAGAATGTTTCAACAACCATCTACATACCCTTTAAAAAGAAAAAAAAAAATTTCAATCAAGTTTTTGAATTTTGCAAATTTCTTAATTTCAGATGTTTAATATATAATATATGTGGGGGGAAAAAAAAAGATTTACATGAATGGGGGGAACTTGTACAATGGGATCCAGCTTCCATCTTTTCTTCTTATTCTTCTGTTGAAATATATATAATCTTAGACATTCCTAGTTTTTGGTTGGTTGACATATGTTTGGTTGGTTGGTTGATGTATCTTGTATAAGATATTGATTTATTGGATCTAGTAGAGTTGATTACTCTTCCATCCCTTTATTCTTGTTGCACTGAACTGTTGCATGTTTGATTATCAATAGTGTTTATCAAGAGCAAAGATATTTTTCCTTTAGTATACTTGGAAGTTTGCAAAGGCTGCATGTGGGCTTATGCTTCATTTCAGATCGCGACAATCATCCTTTTTACTCATATATTTTATACGGTGGTAAAATTCTCATATTCTAATAGATTTTTCTTTAGATCCTATGGAAGGGATTTCCCGATCGTAACTTTCCATTCGGGATAGAGTACATCAATCGGGAATTCTTCAACTTTGGAGCACGGGCTCATTGTTATGATTGAATCCTTTATATCTGCGACCTTTTCTTGGTCAAACTTTGCTTCTATAGTTTCCATTGTTTTCATGAAGCAATGTGTGACTATTTGAGCATCTCATTTGATTTTGTGACCCATCGCCTTCATGGCATTCAAAGCAGGTCTGCCAAGGATTATATTGTATGAAGAAGTAGAGTCGACAAGAACAAATTCAATTTGCACTTATTTTTCCCATCTTATCGATAGAATAATTGTCCCAACAGCATAAATTACTGATCCAAAAAATATCATCAGTGGTATAGGGGATGGGTAGACTCTTTCCATTGGGATCTCCATCTTCTTAAATACTTCTAAATATAGTATGTTAGCAGAGCTACCTGTATCTACCAAAATTCTCTTAATGAAGCATTTGTCAATATGTAAAGAGATAACAAGAGGTAAATCATTATGAACATTGATACTACAAATTGAAGAATTTAACCTTTGCCTTTTGGTAAGTGGCTCTATGCCATGTGTATGGGAGATGGTGTTCATAACTTTTGGTTCTTCTTTCTTTAGTGCGCCATCGGGTTGGTGATGCTTGGGGTCATGTTCTAATATCTATTTTGTGACAAACTTAAATAATTAGCCTCTTTTAATGGCATTCTCAATCTCTCGTTTGAGGTGAAAGAGATTCTCAGTTGTGTGGCCTATATCAAAATAGTAGGCACAATAGAGGTTTTTATTTCTCTTTTTTGTTAGTGCATATATCTTCTTAGTTGTTGGTAAAATACCCAATCATGATTCCACCTTATTGAGGATGTATACTCAAGTAGCATTTAATGGTGTGAAAGAACTGATACTAGAATGTCTCCATGTAGCGCTCCGATCGCTATTGTTGCAATACCGATTGGAGATATTATTGGATCGGGAAGGTCCATAAGAACTGTTACTAGAATGTCTCCATGTAGCGTTCCGATCGTTATTGTTGCAATACCGATTGGAAATATTATTGGATCGGGAAGGTCCATCTCGTCCTCTGTAAGGATCTTTAGAAGGATATCGGTTATTGTAGTGATTTCTTGTCGATGTGTGGTTATCTCGTCTAAAACATTGCCTTTTTGGACCAAAACGGCCATCAATTTTGGAGAATTCTTCCCATTCAATTCTCCTGGAGTCCTTCTTAGACCTTTCTAGCTCTTCTCCTTTAATCTACTTCATGACTTTGTTGTATAGTTGTGTATTGGTTTGTGGTTGAAGAATGCTTAGTTTCTTCGAACATCTTCCCGATCGAAGAGCATTACAGAACTTCAATGTAAGTTACTTATGTGCAATTTTAAACTTTGACAGATTCTTCATTGAACCGCTTATAAAATGCCGTGAGTGGTTCATCATGTCTTTGACATATGTTGTGCAGATGCATCCTTGGCTTCTTTGGAAGAGAACTAGCATCAAACTTGTCAGTTCATGAATGGGACGAAACTTATAATCTGATTATTTTGAATGGGAGCGGGTTCTATTGGTCAAAAATGTGGAGTAGGGGCGGATCCTGTTTTATTTACTTGCTAGAAGAATGTGGGTCCCATTTGCAGCATGGCTGGGATAGGAATTGATCGCATTTGAGTTGTATTGATGTTGTGGATGTTTTTTGTAGGCAGTTGTGGATAGGTATTGTGTCAGGTTGGCCAACATGTTGAGGTGCATTGGATAGGCTATCATCATGTATAGATGATGGACTGTTCATCAACTATACATGATGATAGGTGAAGGAATAACAGGTGGAACGTTTTCAGATATTGGTTCCATTGTTGGCTATTGAGTAGATTGATCACCGTTATCATTATTCGTCAATGGTGGATCATCGACGAGTGGTGGAACAGGAGTGGATGCACAAAAATCTCTTCTTGCTCTCATGCCTATTAAATGGTAGGCGCCAATCTGATGTTGGGGAAATATCAGATAGAAAATATCTCACTTGGTGTTAGAAGAAAATGATTATCCCGATGGGAGATAAGTTTCCCAATGGGAAAGTTTGGTTCGAGTAAAATATAAGCAACTTGGAAAGTAGTCGTCCATAGAAATATTCTCTCTCAAATGGATGCCAAAAGGTTGTTGGCATAGAAATGTAATTGAAATGGATTCTAAGTCTCAAATCCGAAGGGGAGAGAAGGCAAAAATGGTTGAAAAAGCCTTCTTGAAACTTAGAGAATTTTTAGAGAAAAACTCTTTAGAAAAGGTCTAGAGAAAGAAAGTTTTATGGAGTAAATATGGAATATCATAAATGTTTTTCCCCTTTTCAACTCCTTTTAGCTCCTTTTATAGGTAAATTATGATGGATAAATATCAATTTCTTGGAGTTGAATTTGAGTGTTTTGCAAGGAAAGTGGTTATGAGCAATTATTAAGATATTTTAAGGGGGTTTTAGCTGTTTAACGAGTTCTTTGAGAAAAATGAAATCTCTTTTGTTTTAAAGATATTTTTGCCTTCAAGGGCAAAATGGTAAAAATGGTGTGCATAGCACCAATAATCAACTATTGATGATTGTCATGTCACCCTTCTTTATAAGTATTTTAACCACTTCTCCATGCATCCTAACATAGTCAAACATTATAATAAGTACTATAACAAAATATTTTTCATGTCATCCAACATAATCTTCGTGTATACACATGATTTCACTAGAAGCCTTCCTTCTTTACCTCTTGTATGTTCTTCTCCTATTAGAACTCTCACTCCTACTCCTACTGTTGTTACACCTACTAGTGACCTGACTTTAGGTCCTAGTTCATGGTCGACAACATCAAGCCCAATACTTCAGGTAAATACATATGTTCATCTTTATGTCTTTTTAAATAGTTAAAATATTATTTTTGTTTGTTATTTATGTATGAATATTGATATGTCAAAAAGTTCTTCTAGCACCAAATTCAAGGACGTGGGAAGTTACTCTAAGACTGGGGAGAACCCTCCTTCTCAAGATTGCGAGTCCAACTTAGTGCAGAGGGAGGACTCATCGATCATGATGCTACTACTTATGGCTTCATCTGCGACATTTTTACATGGATGTCCTATCGAGCCTCTTTGATATAAAGAGATTGGCATTCAATTCCTAAGAATGATATGGAGCTCATCTAGTAGGAGATGCATGTAAGTAATTATCTTTTTTTGTCTTATATATTTTAATACATTTAATATTGTTGAACTATATGTACTATTTGATATTTTTGAGCCAAATTCTACTATCCCTCCTTAGGGTCATAGTTTGACCTTAAAAATGGTAGAGTCATTATGGAGAGATTGGAAGTACACTTTCAAGAAGAAGTACTACAGCCACGCTGAGGATAAGCAGAACATACAAAATAGGTCCTAAATTGTGTATCCTCTTGCCATAGGGAGGACACCACACTCTATTCCATTGCAGCAGGTACATGTACATTTGAATAATTTAATCATTTACTTATTCAATGAATATATTTCAATATATATATATATATATATTATGTATATGCCTTATGTAGATGGTATCTAATGCTTGTCTAAGTCTCATTATGATATGTTCTTAGCTACTAGATGGTTACATGGACACCAATAGACACACCTACTGCGATATCATCATAAGTATTTCAAATTATCCGTTATAAGAATAATCTTTACATATTTTGTTATGTTTTTGTATACTTTATTTATTTATTATTTGTAGACAACTTTTGAGCGTTAGTGGCAGTTATTGCTAGAGGAGAAGAACGAAGCAATGAAAGATGCTATCTTTCATCATCATTTCGGTCAGGAGACTAGGGGTCATGTTCGAGGTCACGGTAAGGGACCAACCCCTTCTTCTATTTAGCCACCACCTACTATAGCGCCACTCCCGTGAATGAGGATATAGATGCTCGAATTGAGGTATCAGTTCAGGCACAGGTTGAGGTAGCAATTTAAGCTCGACTTGAAGAACAAAACTTGATGAATCACAGTTACAGGCTATAGTCAAGCTTCTGGTAAGTAGATTATACACTGCTCCCTACTCTCCTATGCCAGCTAGTTTCGGTTCTCCAGTAGTTTGGTCAAATTTCCAACCACACCTAGAGCTGTAAACGAGCTGAGCCGAACCGAACATTGGATGTTTGGGTTCGGTTTGATTAATTTTCGAGCACTGCTCGAGTAAGCTCGTTTAATGTTTCGAGCATAAAATTTTGTTCGAGTTCGTTCGATTATTCGTTCGTATAGTTCGAAAATTGTTCGGTTCGACCCGTTTAACTTTTTTTTAAAATATAAAAATCTAATTATAAATAATAAAAATATCAAAACACACAAATTAACCTTAATAGTACACAATTAAAGTTAATATAAGAGAAAAGAAAGAAAGAAAGAAATAGAAACCTTAATCTTAACCTATAAATCATATAAATATAATATTAATATATAAATATTAAAATTTGTTCACGAACATTATTCGAATTCGTTCGAAAATTAATCGAGCTTAATAAAATGTTCGAGCTCGGTTCATTTAATAAACAAACGAGCCTTAATCGAGCATAAACGAGCTCGAATGAGCTTTGTTCGCGAACAACTCAGTTCGTTTAACAGCTCTAACCACACGCATGGGAATATAGATATTGACGAATAGGATTTATATTTTATATCAAACTCTTTCTTTGTTGGGATTAAATTCTTTTTATTTAATGAATTATTTTCTATTTTGAATTATTAAATACTTTTTACTTAATCAAATATTTTGTATTCTGAATTATTTCTAATTATTTAAGAATGTTACTTTTATTTTCTAATTGTTTGATATCCAAAATTAATTTAATTAAAATATTAAAATAAATGTATATTTAGGGCAAAAGTGATGGTTAACGGCCCTCATTTTTTACCCGTAATTAAATTCTAATATCTAATTAAATTGTAATTAAAACTCTAATTTCTTTTATTAAAATTAAAAAAAAAAAAACGGCTTCAAAACATTGTATTTGCTCAAATTATTTATCTATAAAAGTAAAATTTTTTAATAAAATTAGCAAAAACAATGGCTGGGTAGCCGCCATATGTGACCACTAGAAATAGCGGCTTTCTCGGCTACCGTATTCGACTATTGCTTTAAATTTTTTTTAAGAAATAAATTTTTACAGCATTTTGGCTAAATGTCATTTCTAAGTATCATTTTTGAGAAAAAACAATGCGATTTAAAAGGAAGGTAAAAAAACCACCATGAGACCATCGTAGAAGGCAAAAATGATAGATGGAGAGCCAAAAATGGCATCTCCTCAGCCGCCCTATTTGAACTGGTTTCGAGGAGTGTGTGCCTACCACATTTTCTTACTTTTTTGACATTTATAAGTTATATATGACAAGAGATTTGAATGATATTCCAGCCATAGAATAAATAAATATGAGAATTATATTTATTTATAAAATAATCATTTTTTGAGGGTAATGTATTAATAATATAGACGATTGGAAAATATATATTTTTTAATTAATCAAGATTTTGAAAGTATCAAACTAGCCAATATATTCCTTTAGAAGATTATAAAATTGGTGATTTAATTTACGTTTTTAAGATATATAAGATTTGACTTTTATGTATGTATACTTTTCACCTTAAATCACTGTTAAAAATAAGACTATATATGACGGCTTTACAACTATCGTATATAATGTAAAAGACGTCATATATACTATATACGAGTATTTAATGTTGGTTTTTTATCTGTCGTAAACATAAGGGTCATTTAAAATATACGAGGGCTCAATAACAGTCGTATTTGATTTATATGACTATTAATTTACAACGGTTATCAGACCGTCGTATATACTCTTACTATATACGACAGTTAAAAAACCATCATATATACTCTTATTTTATACGACAGTTGTGAGACCATCGTATATACTCCTACTTTATACTACGGTTGTAAGACCGTCGTATATACTTCTACTTTATACAACGACTCTAAGACCGTCGTATATACTCTTACTATATACGACTGCTAAAAAAATATCGTGTATATTCTTTTTTAATCTTTCTTTTTAAATATTATTTACTAAAATTATCACATATAGTAAATAGATAGTCATTTTTTTTTTTTTTTTTTATTTTTCAAAATTTTAATTTTATTTGTTCAATAACCAATGCATTTAATTCATGTCAAAATAAACATTCTAAATATAACAAAATAATTAATATAATAAAATACAAATCTTAAAAATTATGTGTTAATATAATTGTGTAGTACAATCTTTTAAATTCATAAGTATATTGAATATAATAAAAAATGTATAAAAATTATCATAAAAAAATATTAAACAAATAATATAATGTTCAAGCCAAAGATTTCTTAATCAGATTTATGTCTCCAAATATAGGTTTGAGAATGATCAACTGTGCTCCCCAAAGTACCTGCAAAAAGGCTCACACGGCGAAGAGTCTCTGGTAGGCTCTCCGACGGTCAAGTTAGACAAACGATCGGAATGAGCCCAAGGGTTTCGACTGTTACACGTGAAGAAACCTTGGGTTTGCAGAGAGTATTCTTAGAGAGAAAGAGTTTTGGAGATGATGATGAATAATGAACGTACCTGGATCTGCCTCTCTCTACATATATATATCCTAATAAGTTATCCCTCTTTTCCCTTTACATGTAAGGGAGCTTATCCCAGTGCAAGGAGACGTGATTTACTCCCCAACGGCCAAGTGGCACTTGTCCGCTAGGAAGGGACAGACTTGGACAACTACTTTTTGGAGCTTGATGGTGACGAGATGGCAGCATATCTTTCATGCATTTATTGTCCTCAACTACCTTGTACTTGTGATAATATTAAAATGATAATAATTTGGGGATGATCCAACCTCATTAACTCTCTTTAATAAATGTTTAAGGTCCACCCTTGGAGTGAATATAAGACAAAGGGAATGTCTAATCTTTAGTGTACCCCCTGCCACCTCGACTTCCCCCGGACGAGGTTCTTACAATGAACCCCCGTCCTTTGCACATAACCATTTTGCTTGCTTAATAGAAAGGGGAATTTAATATTGACCATTCAGTGGTCCCTCACTTGAAATAGACCTGACCTGGTCCATTCAAGTGGACCCCTTTTTACTCCCAGGAATTTAAAATGGCTAGAGCAGGTGTATTCCTCCCTTGTTCGTGAATAGACGTGACTTTCTATATGAAATAATAATGACCCGTCTTTCGAGAGTCGTGCACCATCGCTCGATCTTCCCGCTTTCGCATGAGTATAAAAGCCTCCTTTTTTCAAATTCCTTCTTTTCCTTCCTTTGCCATTACTCTTACTGCTCTGATTCTGCACTCCTTGCACTTTCCTACTCTTGTTTCTCTTTTTTCTCTACAGAGTTTCTGAGGTTCCGTCTTCCTGATTAGGAGTTTCCGATCGGGGGCTTGTCTCATAATCATCGACATGCTGCAGAACTTTTAGGGATCCGCTTTGTTCAGGTAATCCCTCTGTGCTTGGTATCTTTCTCTTTACTATTTTGAGCAGGGCTGTCTAATCGGTTTAGGTAGTAATGCGAGTAAAGAGCCCAGCCATAAAACCTTGTCAAGCCTTGAGCGTGCCTGATTTAGTTTTGTGTAGGAGGAATGAAAATTTCTGGGAAATATGTACGAATATTCAGATGTCTTTAGATGACCAGGGTAGAGGGTGGTTTGCAGAAGTAATCGAGGGAGACTGTTAGGTCTTAGGATTGGATCTGGCTTCTCATCTTCCCTTGTGTTCTAGAATGATCTTTTTACATGATCAAGTGACCATGGATAAATACATGAAGGGAAGGATGATGATCCCCCTTTCTGTCATGTTGGGCAAACTCTTGGAGACTAAAGTGGTGATCCCGTCTTCTACTTCGCAGGTTGTCGATCTTGCAATCATCTAAATGGTTGCCCATGAAGATCAGAACACATAGGCTGCATCAGTTGGGGTGACTTTGACTAGGAGGCAGCTTGACGAAGTGCCAGAAGGAGTTCCTATCGAAGTACCACAGGGATTGCTACCTCCTACCATTTCTCTTTGAAGTCTAACTTGTTAACTGAGCCAGAAATGAGGGTTTGTAGATTTGATCTGTATGTGAACCCAGAAACATATAAGTTATCCTTAGGACCTAGGGTAGCCAGTCTCTCGACCAGCCCCATACTTGTTCCTCTTCCACACTTTGATGCAGGGTTGCGTTTCCTTTATACCCCGCTTTCGTCGACTTTCTTCTTTTCGCCTGGGTGCAACCTGCGCAAGTCCATCCCAACGTTTTCCGTGTTGTTATGTCCTTAATAATCTTGTGTCGTCTTATTGGGGTCAAAGTCACCCCTTGCATCCTCCAGATGTATTTTTCAGCTCTTGGGGGGAAAACCGGGGAGGTTTACCATACTATTTCCCTTAGGCCTCGAGCTGAAAGAGCTCTACTCTTCGAGCATCCTACTGGTAAAGTGAACTGGCAGGATGAGTGGGTTTGGGTGGAATCGAAAGTGGGCTTTCCCTTCCCACCCTCAACGGTGGAGATGAAAAAATGGCCCTCGGCTGGTGAGGACCCCTTGCTAATGGCCAGCGAGAAGGTGTTTGCTAACAGAGTGAAGGCAGACCTAGGAGAGACCCAAGAAGGTCAGTCTAAAGTTTACTCAACTGTTGATCTGCTGTCCCAAGCTAGCTTGGATTGGTGTGACATTAGCCCTCTTCAAGTGCAAAGAAAGAGAGAGCTTGGCTTTGAGTACGAGGTAAAGAACCCCGCTTGGGTTCTGCACCCCAGCAGTATTTTCACCTCTGATTGTTCTTTTTGCAAGGATGACTCTGCTCTAGGTTGTCGGCCAACCTTAGGTGGGGAAAAATGCTCCCCTTTCTTTTTACTCTGATATTGCTTCCTATTTCTAACTTTATTTATCTTGCAGCCGAAATGGATGTAGGACTGTTGCTATCTCGTTATCGCGAGGCAAGGAAAACCAGGCAAGTGCATTTGAACTCGCTGCCTTTGAACCCTGCTACCCCCGTGGATGTTGAAGGAGGGAGGTTACCCGAGGAGCATATTCCATCAGAACCAGCCACACCTCGCAAAGCTGCCTTGAAGCAGAGAGCTGTCGAGATTAGGAAAGGTGTTACCAAGGTGAGGAAAGTTCAGGTGCCCATGCAACTGATCAGGGGGATCGTGACTTCGATCCCCCAGGCTGTCGAAGTGATGGCTCCGAAAGTTAATGTGGAGGTCCCCCACCTACCCGTGTCTGCCCCGGCTGCCGAGGCTCCCCCAAGTCTAATTGAGGTGGCCAAACCACCCTCCCCCATATATATGAGGGGTGAGGAGTTCGTGGAGACCATTCCTGACCAAGGTATGAAATCCTATATACCTTATACTAATGAAGTAATTCCCTTCCCTATATTAGACTGGGAATTCGTGGTTGTCTGCTGGCTCACGAGGGGGACCTGATTCGGCACCTGGCGAAGGCACGTCACGAATTGCTGGTGGCCTGCCTAGTTGACTGGAAGACGACTTCGTCTTGCCTGAGGCGTTATTTGGTTTCAAGGAATTAGAGGCTGAGATCCTTCGAGCGACCCCCTCTCCTGATCACCTGCCTATGTACAAGAACTTTGTGGCTGCCCAAATCAGCGGGGTGGTCATTGAACAAGGTCATTGTCCAATGACCTTCTGCAATATGCAGGAGCAGCGAATGCTCGAGGCTACCCATCGCTTGGGTAGTCTGATCGCCGTGGTATGTGTGAATCCTTAAATTTTTTTTTTTTTTTTTTAACTTCATGTCCTTGTTGTTTCTTTCTTATATCAAATTCAAGGCTCGAGAGGCTTGTTTGAGCAAGCAACAATGGAAGGAAACCGGATGGGACCGAGATCGCATAGCTACTCTGTAATTTGACTTGGCTAGAGAGGAGGCCCTTGCCAATGACGCTGTGAGCAAGGTTTCCGCTTTGGAGAGCCAAGTAAAGGAGAAAGATGATCGTTTAATGGTGGCGGAGTCGAAACTTGTTGAACGGGATGACCAGCTTGACGCTGCTAAGAGC
The DNA here is from genome assembly GCA_035583425.1 of Marsdenia floribunda. Lineage (NCBI taxonomy): Eukaryota > Viridiplantae > Streptophyta > Magnoliopsida > Gentianales > Apocynaceae > Marsdenia > Marsdenia floribunda. The sequence goes on from JAXGGT010020235.1 coordinate 10,951, forward strand.
GAGGTTACTGGCTTGAGAGGTCAGATGATGTGACTCCAGAAAGAAAAGGAAGATTTGATGCGGGATCTGGACATTCGCACTCGTCAGCTGGAGAACACTGACTTGAAGTTGGAGATCACGAAGGAGAAAGTTGTTGGTCTGGAGACTGATTTGGCGAACATGAAGGAAGCCCGTAATAAGGCTCTGATCGCGGTCTCCTCTACAGCTAAGGCGTTGGCAAAGTATCAATCTTCACAGTTTCAGGATGAGTTGCTTGAGGCTCTTCGCAAAACTCCAGAATATGCTGAGGATCTAGCTGACAGGGTAAACATCTTTTTCGAGAGGGGGGGCTGGTCACATGGTTAGGCAACTACATCCTTATTTCGAGGACAAGGCTCCACTCTTCGAAGCTTTCAATTGGGACTTCACCAATCTTGCCAGTAGGAGGGGGCTACTTATGTTACTTTCGACAACGAGGAACTGCAGATGATTGCGGCTCTTAATGCCAGCTAGGGCCAACCGACTTGGGTTCCTCCCACTCCTCAGTAGCCGAACTTTTGGAATTTGTTGCCTTTGCTGCCCCTCACTCAAGTAGAAGAAATTTCTAGTTTCGCTAATGAATAACCTTTACTTGTTTTTCTTTTTGCACTTGAACAGTAGTTGATTTGGAATATACTTTAATATCCATGCCACCTTGGCTACTTCTATTTTATCATTATTACTATTATTATTTTAGCTAGGTCTTGTGCTTAATATTTCATGTAAATCAATTTTAATCAACTTTTGACCAAGTCTTATACTTGGTACCTCATAAACATCGAAGTAATAAATTTAATTGATTTTTGACCAAGTCTTTGACTTGGAATCTTGCAAAAATCGAAGTAATAAACTTGATTGATTTTTGGCCAAGTCTTTTACTTGGCATCATGCAAAAGTCGAAGTAATAAACTTAATTGATTTTTGACCAAGTCTTATACTTGGTATCTCGCAAAAATCAATGTAATAAATGTAATTAATCGGTGATAATTCTAACCTTGACAAGGTGATTCGAGTGCCATGGTCTTGGAAGAATGGTCCCATCGATCTTTGCTAGTTGGTATGTGCTGGGCTTCGCCTCGCTAACAACTTGACACGGTCCTTCCCAGTTTGGGGATAGCTTGGTAGCCTCAATTTACCTTGCGGTACCTTCAATTTTTTGAAGGACCCAATCTCTGACGTGCAATGGTCTATGATGGATATGCTTGTCATGCGTTACTTTTGTATTTTCCTTGTAGGCCTCGGCTCTAAGTCTCGCTTCTTTTCTCCTTTCCTCTAGCAGATCGTGGAAGAAGTTCCAGACATTGTCTCTGTTGTGGAGCTCCATCCCACATTATGGGCAGTACGAACCTCGATTACGGGGCCCACCGACCACTCGTGGGATGCCAAATCGGCAGATGACATGGTCGTGGAAGAAGTTCCAAACATTGTCTCTGTTGGGTGAGCAAGGGGTTTGGCCTCGATCTACTTCGAGAAGTAGTCTACCGTGACGACCATATACTCGTACCCATTTTTGGCTTTTGGGAATTTGCCCATCAGGTCAATTCCTCACATATCAAATAGCCATGTAGGAGGTACAGGTATTTGTTTGATGGATGGGAGGCAAGGGATGTCACCATATAACTGGCAACTCTTACACCTCTTGACAAGGTTTTTGGCATCTTTACGGAGGGTAGACCAGTATTAGCCTTGGTGAAGTGCTCGTTCCGCTAAAGCGCAGACCCTTGGATGACTGCCACATACTCCCTCGTGCAATTATTCAAGGAGTGAGGTAGTCAGGTTTAGTGGAATACATCGCAGAAATGGCCGAGTGAAGGAACGTTGGTACAGGATATCTTCATGAACAACATACCTCGCAGCTTGTCTGCGGACACGCTTGGCCTCTTGGTCATTTTCGGGTAAGGCCCCTGTCGAGATGAAATCCTTTATTTCGTCAACCCAGGATTTGGTCGTTGCTTGGATGTCATACATCAATTCATGTTCTTGTGTGATAGGAGTGGATCTGACCTCGATGTCGAGGTTGTAGTCGTTCATAATATCTCCCGACGCAACCTTGGCGAGGTAATCTGCTCGCACGTTGTCCTCCCGACTTACTTTATGTAGGGCGAACTGAGAGAACTTGGACCTCGCACGGAGGGCATGGGCGACATAGCCCTTGAGGTTCTCAGAATGGACCTCATATTCCTTGACGACTACTTGGGAATCGATCGATATTTTGAGCGCGATGATTCCTGCATCTTCAGCCCACTACATGGTTAGCCGTAGGGCCTCATACTCCGCTTGATTATTTGACAAGGAGAAATTCAGGCGAATACAGTGAGCCTCCTGTGTCGGGGAATCTTGAAATTGGACTGTGATCCCGACCCTTGCTCCATGAGAGTTGATAGCGTCATCGACCATGGATATCCAGTAGCCCTCAGTATGCAATCTTGGTTAGTAGGGGATCAAAGCGAGGTCGAAATGCTTGGTAAATGAAGTCTCGGCAATGAAGTCAGCCAAGGCTTGTGCCTTGATGGAGGCTCGGGGTTTGAAATGGATTTCACACCCGCAGAACTCGATTGACCACTTCAATATTCTCTCGGATTGATCGAGCTTGTGGAAAACTTGGTTTATGGGAGAGTTGGTGTAGACATGAATGACATGAGACTCAGAATATGCTCGTATTTTGCTAATAGCAACCATCAAGGCGTAGGATAACTTCTCTATATTGGAATAACGAGATTCAGGTCCATTAAGAACCTTGCATACATAGTATATGGGGAGTTGTTTCCCCTCTTCTTCCCTTAGTAATACAGAGGCGACTGTTAGATGAGACGCGGCTAAGTACAAATAGAGAATTTCACTTATCAGGGGGGAATTGAACTGAGAAGAGGTGGACTTTCTAAGTATAGCTTTAAGTTAACCCAAGCTTGTTTACATTCGTTAGTCCAGGTGAAATCCTTGCCAACTGCTTTTAATGCCTTGAAGAAAGGAAGACATTGCTCGGCTGACTTCGAAATAAACTTTCCCAAGGCCACGACGCAGCGATTCAGCCGCTGGATATCTTTGATGCACCTCGACTCTACGAGGTGCAATAGTGTGGAGATCTTCTTCAGGTTAGCCTCGATACCACTTTCATACATCATGAAACCGAGGAACTTACCATATTTCACCCCGAAAGCACACGTGGAGGGATTCAACTTCAGGCTATATTTGGCCATCATAGCAAAGGTTTCGCGAATGTCATCAAGGTGGAGTCCGCCTCATTTGGTTTTGATCACCATGTCGTCAACGTATGCCTCAACGTTCCTTCCATTTTGAGACTTTAAAACCTTGTCAATCATCCTTTGATAAGTGGCTCCGGCATTTTTGAGTCTGAACGGTATGACAGTGTAGCAATAGATCCAGTTGGTTGCCCGGAATGACGTATGGATTTGATCTCCAAGGTTGAGCTTGATTTAGTGGTAACCAGAGAAAGCGTCGAGGAAACTAAGATATTCATACCTCGAGGTGGCATCTACTAAAGCGTCAATGCGAGGTAGGGATAGCAGTCCTTTGGGCAGACCTTGTTCAAATCCGTGAAATTGACACATATCATCTATTTTCCGGACGACTTCTTTACCATGACTACGTTGGCTAACTAGGTGGGGTAGTCAACCTCACGGATGAAGCCTACTTGGAGCAATTTCTCTACTTCGGCCCGTGCGAGGTAGGGGATAGCAGTCCTTTGGGCAGACCTTGTTCAAATCCGTGAAATCGACACATATCATCTATTTTCCGGACGACTTCTTTACCATGACTATGTTGGCTAACTAGGTGAGGTAGTCAACCTCGCGGATGAAGCCTACTTGGAGCAATTTCTCTACTTCGGCCCGCATCCGCCTCTCTTTGTCCTCGACGAACCTTCTCGGCTTCTGTTGAATTGGTTTGAATATGGGGCTGATATTCAGCCTATGGACAGCGACCTCTTCATTAATACCCGGCATGTCCAACATCTTCCAAGCGAAGCTACTCAGATTGCTTTTCAGGAAGTCTATCAATTTAGCCCTTTGTTCTCGAGGAAGGTCGACTCCAACCTTGACAGGTTGTTCCGGGTACTCGGGGTTATTGCAGACCTCTTCATACTCCTTTTGGGGGTTGGTTGAGGCATCTTGAACATATAGCACCTGGTTGACTTCCATGTGTTCGACTTCTTGGATGTCGTCTCTTCCTCGCTTTCTTCGAGATTCTACCAGGAAATTCAACAGGGTCTTGGGATTGCTTTTAATACACAAAAGCTTATCTCCTACGAGGAATTTTACCCGTTGATGCAGCATGGAGGCCACCATCTCAACGTTCGCCTGTGCTGGGGCCCCTAGGATTACATTGTATGCAGAGTTCACATCGACTACGATGAATTTGACCTTGACTGTTCTTTGGAGGTCTTCCTGCCTGAAGGTAATATTGAGGTCAATTATTCCCTTGACCTCAATCTTATGTGAGGTGAAGCCCTCGAGTCGAGTTGGATCTAGGCTCAACTGGGAGTCGGTCAACCCCATTTCCATTAAGCAACGGTAGTAAAGGATATCTCAAGATGCCCCTGTATCCACCAAGATCCGTTTCACTAGGCAGTTGTCAATTCCTGATGTGGTGATCGAGGTGGGCCTCGAGGATGAGAAGGCTAGATCTCGCCTCTACGGTCGGTGCGAGTTCACCTTTTGAGAAGGACATAATCCCCTACTCCCCATAATATTCTGGTACACTGTACACAAAATTTAGGGAGTGTATCCATCGCCTCAGTTAGCTCATAGAAGTGATCTCGGGTATGATCATGTTGATTACCCACTCTCTACTGGGGTTTGCCCTGTCGCTGTGCGAGGCCCCATCGGCTTTGTATTCAGACTGAGCACCACGCCGGATAAGCTTTTCGATGATCCTCTTGAGTTGAATGCAATCCTCCGCGGTGTGGCCATAATCCTTATGAAAGTCGCAGAACTTGCTCTTATCTCTCTTATCAGCAGAGAGAGGATTGAGGGGAAATGGATCTTTGACCCCATGCCTTTCTTTGAGAAGCGAGATCAGTGTATGTTTCGGGACATTGAGGGGGTGAAAGTTTCACCTTTGGAGGATTTGCCTTTTTCTTTATGTGTGTTGTTGCTTGATCGCCCGTGATCTCGCTCCTTCTGTAAAGGTCCTCCTCTCATTTCTGCTATTTCTTCATGACGTTGAACATCTCACCTAGGGTTTTTGGATGTCGGAGTTGTAACAAGGTGAAGAGCATTCGGGACTTAAATCCTTGATAACGCTAAAATATATCATATTTTTAGCATTAAATCATGTCTAGTTTTGGTTATTTTTAAAGTATTTCGAATAAATTGATTAAGAATGACGTTATTTTGCATTGATTTTGCTACAGGGAAGTTCCAGGG
>JAXGGT010020265.1:0-16349 GCA_035583425.1 Marsdenia floribunda
GAAAAATGGCGGTGAAGAGGAACAAGAGCCAGACGCAGAGCTACAGGGGAGGGGAAGAAAAGGAAAGAAGAAAGAAGGGGAGGGGGAAGAAACAGAAAAGGAAAGAAGAGAGAAAAATGGCGGTGAAGAGGAACAAGAGCCAGACGCAGAGCTACAGGGGAGGGGAAGAAAAGGAAAGAAGAAAGAAGGGGAGGGGGAAGAAACAGAAAAGGAAAGAAGAGAGAAAAATGGCGGTGAAGAGGAACAAGAGCCAGACGCAGAGCTACAGGGGAGGGGAAGAAAAGGAAAGAAGAAAGAAGAACGGCGGTGCGAAAAAAGGGCAAGAAGAGAGGAAAAAAAAATAATAATAAAGCTAAGGCTCGAACCCGTGACCTATGTTGGAAAGAAAATACTTATGCACTGGATCAAGAGCCAATTACTGAAGTTGCTCTTCTTTGTTTCTTCTTAATCAAAATAATATAATACTCCTGATTTAATAATTATTATATTAAAAAAAAATTAAAGAAGTTTAAGAAAAGTTGAATAATTTTTTTTTTTAAAAAAAAAGTAAAACCAAATTATTAAATTAAATATTTTATTATAATATAATAATCTATATCTATATATACATATCAAATACATAATAATATATTATTAATTATATCTAAATATTATATGTATTATAATAATATATCTATATATAAATATAATATATATTTTATTGATTATTGTATTTTATAAATTTTTATATTAAAAATTAATTTCATGTAATTATTTATTTAATTATTTATTTTTTATTAAAATTATTGTATTATTTATAATTTTATTTTATATTTTTATAATATATAAAAAATTGCGTATTGCCTGATACGCGACCGAGTCACCGATACCGTAGCGAATCCGTGGCCTCCGATACCGTCACCTATATTGCGACTGCGAACCATGTTGCTATACTCGTGATTTTGATCTGAACCCACCGGTAAGCTTAAATCCCACATGAGATCAGAAATAACGAGTGGTAATATCTTGTCATTTGCGAATCTCAGCTCCGAATCTGATCTCTTTTGTCCACCGTAAGCAGAATAGTGCAGTATCAAACCTTTGATTTGCAGAGGCTTCAGATCATCGGCACATGAAACTGCACACAGTCCTGCGTGATAACAAATGTTGCCATCTGCACTTGTACCCATGAGGTAACACCTGGAAACATCACCATACTTAGTCAACCAGTCATCACTTGAATTCTTAATCCAATGCAGCGCTTCCATGGCATCATCATAAGCTGCCGGAAGCCGGTGCTCCGGAGCAAGACGGTACTTCACCGAGACAACAATAACTGGTCCGATATCGGTCGTGAGTCCATCGTAGATACTGTAAAACCCGATTGTGGCCGGACTACATAAAATGAATCCTCCCCCGTGAAAATAAACTACGATGGGAAGTAGTAGTTTTTCACCGGGGTTGGACTCAAACGATTTCCGGTGTACAAATATCCGAACCCAATTGTTTTTGGATTGGTTTATGACTATGTCTTTGCTGAGGTGAAAAGAGTTGCCAGGATCAGCTGAGGCGGGAAACTCCGGAAAGGGTGTCGGCAACCGTGTGAGTGAGCCGTCGGCATTCTTCTCAAAGGCCATTAATCCATAAGGATCAATCTGATTTGACATAATTGGTTGGGTTGGCTGTAAGTGAAATGATCTATTCTCTCTGTGAAAATCAGTGAACAGAAGTCCCGTGTGAAATACCACCGAAGTAAGCACCAAGTTCGTCCTCTCTCTGCTTCAATCAGTCACATGGCGATGACTCCGGGGAACATGTGTCTGATAAAAACTACCTAAAATATAAAGGGAAAAGAAGCTTGGAGTCTGGAGAGGGGGAAGCAAAAACAAAAAATAAACGATTTCTTCTTTCATTTTTATTTTTTATTTTTTTTGTTTAACCTCACTTTGGACTCCCAAAAATTGAAGATTTTATTTAAAAAAATTAATTTCTTTTCACTTAGATTAACCAATTATTAATTATTAATTATTATTTAATAATAAATTTTTCCATTTTATTACATGTTAATAAGTAAGACGGTTTAAAATTACAAGACATTTATGTTATTAACTATAAAAATATTGAAAAAAAAAATTATAAATACATTTTAATTTATTAACATAACATGTAAAAATAATGAAGGAGTATCGTCTATCGTTATAATAAAATAATAATAAACTCCACATTATAATAAAACAAATTTTTTCTTTCTTTCTTTCTTGCAACTAATGATGACGCAAGCGCATAGCTCAACTTTTGAAAACTCCAGAACTACCGGGTTCACGGGAGCGTTAACATTTTTTTTTTTTTTTTTTTTATAAATGGGACTGTTAACTTTTAATATAATAGCTCCATTATAAATAATACCAATAATTGAATTTTCTATATTATAAACTCAATAATATATGATAATAGATATGTTATCGATAATTAACACAATATTACAAGAATAGACACCAAACCATATTTATAAGTTTCAACCAAGACATGATATTAGTTATAATTTCGTAACTCATCATTGATTAGAATAGAATTCGATTATTCTGTAATAAATTAGTTATAGTCATAAAAGCTCCAATAACCAATCTTTCCTTATATAATAGATCAATTACAAACACTCGATAATTAATCTCTTACCAACTAACAAACCCTACATAATTTTAATCTTTTTGGTTTAATAAGTTGGAAGCAATAAAGAATTAGAAAGACTTAATTCAAGGTCAATAGATAAAGAAGACTATCAGTGATACAACACATGTATCTATCAATACTTAATCATGTATATCTATACCAAGAACAAGGAGCAAAATTAGAATCGTTAATTGTTACCTATCCAAATAATAACTAAGAGTGATCACTTTGTTCTTATTATTAAACACTAGTTCTAAAATTACTTGAACAATTATGGATTTAAGTTTTTAGATGGCAGGATAGTTTATCTATATTGATTCTTATCAATAAAATTAAGCACATAAAATTTCATAAATACCACAGAATAACAAAAATATAAAGCACATTTAATCTCACAAATTACGATAATCAAACCTTAATGCACCCTTAATTGAATAAATGAGTTTAACAACTCATGTATTTAAATAAAATCTAATTCTATCTTGTAGAGAGATATTCTGTTTTTAACAATGTCTTATATGACTTACTTATAATACAAAATCGTAAGAGTTCCAATAGGATTAAGAATATGCTCCTAATAAGACTATAATTTCGGGTTCTTGAAATCATGTATTCTCAACTTGATTAGGATTCGTTTTCGTAGATAGACTTTAGTCCTTTTACTTGCAAATAACATAAAAATGCTAAAAGGACAATTTTAGCCCTACAAGACAAAAAACAAAAGATAAAGCCTAAAAATAGAAATAGAAATAAAGAAAATAAAGAAAAATTAATATAAAATATATAAATTTATTGCACACATCAATTGTTTGGTGGATATAAAACAATGGAAAGCAATACCAGACATGTTACTTTTAATGGCCACAACACAAATGTTTATTACCACATTGTGGACACCACTAAGATCAAACATAACTAGACCATTAACTATAATAGAGGAAACCATGATTGTTAAACAACCCATGACTTAATCTATATGGAATATAGACTCTGTATCCTTTATCTTACCTCTTGATATCCAATGCCTCTTGCTCAATTTGTCAATCCTCAATACAAACATGCACAATAAAGAAATATAGAATGTTAGTAATTCAGGCTGTATTTGGACTACAACTTATTTAGAGTTTTTCACTTATTTAGAGTTTAAATTTGCTGTTTTGTTTGGACAACAATTGATATATATATTTTTTTTTTTTGTTTTTGTCCGTTGAACCCAGAAATAATAAAATAATGGAGCCTATTCCAGTAGGTATGCATAGATTTAGCTGGTTTGCTTGTCCTGTACATCACACCTGAACCCAATCTTGCACCTGTTCGGCGATTTTTGACTGTCGATCGGATTTAATGCAAAAATCGGCAATCATCTACCAATATCTCTTCATCTTTACTACAATTCGGTGATTTGATATTTAACCACCGAGTAAGTGTTCCGTCCGGACACCTTGCCATCATCAATATTTGTACTTTTTCATCATAGTGAATGTATCTGCAAAAGAAGTTGCTTATAAATAAGTTTGCGCTTGAATCTACATCTACTGTTATGAGCATTTTTCAATGATATACTGGTTGAGGATCTAAGAAGTTGTTGGTATCTCGTGAATGCGGTTGTTCTTCCACCCTGAATTATAAAGAGGAAATCCCTTTTGAGCTTCGAAACCCCTTTTGCATGTCGATTTTATTTCAACGGGCATTTGGTGTGCAGCGTTGTCTGTTGCATTTGTTCATTTTTACTGGGTTATGTTTTCATATTCACTGTTGAGTTCATTCCAGTTGGTTGAATGCGTTAGTTCTTTCCCATTTGTGCAGATCTGAGCTCTATGTCATTCTCAATTGTTCGCAGACGATTTGCAGTCGACAACAGGTAGTAATTCGTTTCCTAAGAAGCGTCATCTAAATAGTCATTCGAAAGTGCATTTTATCTCCTCTAAAATGTTTTCTTATAAACATTAGTTTCATTCATGATTTGCACTCTTCATACTTGAATAACGTGCAAGTTAAAATTTTATTGGAGCTATGAATTCGATGATAATCTTGTGAGATAGGTTCATTTATTTACAACATTTATGAACTCATAACACTTGATACATGATTTAATCATCTTAGAATCATTCAGTTCTTGTTATTGGTTAAAGAGCATACAGATATGTCTGTAAATAGTTGTGAGGAAATTAAACCCTCCATTGCTCAACAGAAGTCCTGGACCTTGAGTTTGGAATATCAATATTTGACGGTTTTGAAAGACTGGAAAAACAGAGACGGTGCATGGGTGTAGGGGAGATTCAAGAGTAATGTGTGGAAGCTCATTCAAGCAGAATTTAACAGTGCAACAAGGAACACATTTATTGTCCCCCAACTATCACAAAAATTTTCCAAGATGAAGGAACAATACCTGGCCATGAAATCAATTAAAGATGATCCTAACATAACTGGTATAGGCTGGAATTCAATACAGAACAATATAGACTGCACTGCAGAGCAGTGGGAGAGAATAAAAATGGTATGAGAATTTCTGCTTATGAAATACACTTATATTGTATTCCATGTGCGTATATGAATAATGATGAATTCTTTTTTTGCAAAAAAAACCCAAGGCAAAGCTACTGAAAAATAACAAGAGGCTCCCTAATTTTGAGCTCATGGGGACGTATTTTGGGACAGTGGAGCCCAAGGAACTTTTGCACGATCAACCAAGGAAGCACCACTCACAGATGATGAAGAGAGGGAGCTTGCACACAGACAGAGACGTGACAGCCCAACAAAATCAATTCATGATATCATTCCATGCTCAAATTCAATGGACGAAATGGATGAGCCTATATCGGATATGAGTATAGATATGCCGTTTTCTAACACTAAAAGAAAGAGTATGAGCACGTTAGATTGTGAACGTGGAATGAGCGAGAAGAAGATGCGGATCGAGGCTACTACACAGATGCGCGATGCTTGGGCATTGTGCGCACAAAGGAATAAGAAGAAATTAAATGGGTGTGTGTTTGCACAGGCCAAAACCGACTCCCCCAAAGAGGATCCTTACTCCTTACAAGCCTGCATTGATCTATTATATAAGGACTGTGGGCCTGTCCCTCCACACATGAAGTGGAGGCTTATATGAAGTTTAGGGATACCCAGTTTCGGATAGCATGGGTGCATTACTCGAGTTCATTTAGCTTTGTCAAATTTCATCAATATTCCATAGTTTGCTCTTGTATCCATTTGAACAATATCTTAAAATTGTCATGCTTCAATGCTCTTTCAATTTCCTTCATTTGTACACATATGACATTATTCTTTCATTCTTGCTAACCTTATATTATTGCATTAATAAAGTGGTAGCTTTTAATTGACCATATGAAACATGTATGTTGGAATCTAGGATAAGTTATGGGTGATAACACGATAGATGTTAACCTCAATTCTGAATCAATTGATAGATCATCTTCTACTGAATTCGATGATGCAGCATATATGGCATAAATGGCTGAAATGGTCAAAATGCAGAAACTTATGGCAGACAGTGATGCTTTCTTCAATTTGAGTGATACTAGAATAAGATAGAGGACATCAGTTTTAAGAGGTAAAATGTGGGTGGACGAATTGCTTCGGAGTCACTCGGCTAGAATTTATCAAAGTCTTGGAATGCAAGCTGAACCATTTTTAAAGCTACGCAACCTGCTTATAGATCTTGGTTTGTGGGTCAACCGAAAACAACAATGTGAGATCAAGGGTATTTTTTTGCATTGCGTTCATCAAGGGAACAAACACTGGGACTTAGTCGAGAGTTTTCAACACTCTACCGAAACTATAAGCAGGCACATAAAACAGATATGCAGAATGCTCGTAACGCTAGCACTTGATGCAATCTACACACCACAACGGGATGTCGTCCATCCAAAAATAGCTTCCAACTCTCGATTTTCCCCACCATTTGATGTAATAATTTTTCCCTTTCCATAGTACTTTGTTTTTGTAAATACACTCAAAACATGTACGTGTTTCATTTTTAGGGCTACGTTGGTGCTATAGATGGAACAAGCATATGCGTGTGGGTGGTTGGTGATAGACGGGAAGTTTTTAGGTCCAGGAAAAATATCACATGTCATGGCAACAGTCAACCACGCTATGAGATTCACTTTCATATATGCAGGTTGGGAAGGAAGTGCGCACGATGGATGTGTATTTATAGATACTGTTTCAAATCCTGGACATGGTTTTGAGCACCCTCCAACAAGTTTCCAATGCATGCTGCTTTGCATTTTGCATAAATATCAACGTATGAAAATTGATTGACTAATTTCTTCAAGTCTATATAGGTAAATATTACTTGGTACACGCTAGGGTATGCTAATCAACTAGGGTTCCTTGCCCATTACAAGGGTGAACGATGTCATCATTCCCAATTTCGTCAAAGAAGTTTTGGATTTCGAGGGTATAGGAAATTATTCAACCATCAGCATTCATCCTTGCGAAATGTTATTGAAAGGACCTTCGACATGCTTAAAAAGAGATTTCCATTTTTAAGAATAGCAATGCCTTCATACAAGTTTACAAGACAATGCAACATTTTAATAGCATATTGCGTTATACACAATTACATTCGAGACAAAGATATCAATGATCCCATTTTCTTTGAATTTCAGAATGAAGATGCCGAACTAAGTGGGGGTGCATAGGAGATATTGCGTGATGATACAAACTCAAATAATTTCAATTACTATGGACCGCAAGAACTCCAGGAATGGTCAAATTTTTGTGACAAAATTGCAACCGAAATATTAATAAATTTACATATGTATTAAATAATCTAAACTATAGCTGACACGTAACGTATTTCTGCATCTGCAATACAACCCTCACATACATTATCGACGGGAAGCATATATAAATTATAATCATCAACATTCCTCTGGTGGCTATTGATCGTACAACAGTATCGTATTCTTGTAAGCTGAGTTAATGTTCTTGGACACGCCTGTCTACAACTCTCCATCTAATAATTTCAACCATATGTGTACGAAAACTGTAAAATACATTAATCGTGCTATTTTTTCTTAGTTCTCCTATAATTTTCATGCCTTTTTGCTTGCCTTCAACCAATCCAAAAAACATATAGACAAGAGTCACTACATACTTTGCATCCATCTTCCCTTCATTCACAACTTTTTCAAGAAGAAATGTCGATGTTGTCGGATTTCCAAGACTAAAATAATTAACCTGAACACATCATAGTTGATATATTATTTACCTATTTTTTTCATAGAAACATGTATAAAAAAAAGTAAGAAATGTTACGCACAATTCTTTGTATGATAAAGCTTGTGAGTTGTTCATGTGAATGCACTTGTTCATGAAATTCCTTGGTATTAGACGAAGTCGACGACCTCTAAAGAACCAGTTTAGAGACACCATGCAGTATACATCACCTTCATTATCTTTTGCTATTTCGTAAAAGGTCTGGCACTCTGATCTTTTGTTAACCAAATTTAATGGTGAGTCGGAAATGGTAGCACAAAGTATACGGGTCAACAGTGGGCGAGGAAGATTGAGAACTGAAGTTGGAGGCATCTTAAAGTTGGTATGTGTTTGCATGCAATGAAGACAAAAATTATATGGAGAGTAGAAATGGAGAAGATAACGAATTAATGGGGAAGACAGTATATTCGAGGGTTTATAATTGTACAGGAGCATCCCTTCATTTTCCATTGAAAGCATCATTGAATTTTATTATTATTTTTTTAAAGCAGACACATAAATTTTTTATTGGTTTTCCCAATATCCGGTTCATTGATAGATTATGGATGTATTACTTATATTTTCTCTAACATTGCAGTGACGGATCATATGCTCCAACATTCCAACATGCTGTTAATTTTTGTTTTATGAATTTTTAGTTTTTTTTTAATATACTTATATCTTTTGGGTATATATAGAAACCATATTAACATTACATGATATTGTCTACTAATATTATTATTAATAACATTATTACTACTTATTTATATGTTTCAAAGAATTTGTATCATAAAAAAATAAATAAATAAAAGGAAATGCTATCCGTCTCTTCCTATATATATTTGAGTATTCTTTGAAGTTTTAAATATGAATTATTTCCTAGTAATTGTTGTCATAGTTAAGAGAAATCTAATTAATGTAAATTTTATGGTAGAAAATATCAATGAATATTATCAATTTCGATGCATAAAAATATGTGAAAATAATATTGATATAAAAAATATGATCTTATTGTTTAATTGCCTCGTTTGGTATATATATTTCATGAATTAGAATTCTAATAAAATACATTTGATCCAACATTTTGACCTAAAATAAAATAATTCGGTGCAAGATTAAAATTTAAGTACAAACTAATAATTGAAGATGAAAAATAACTGCATTTTTAAAATAATATAATATCTGTTTATATTTATTCATGATTCATTAAAAATATTAATTATAATATCCTATCTAGGTAATATGTGTGAAAGTCAACTGCACATGTAACATAAGTATACATATATGTATCATCAATACTAACAATTTTTCAAATGAAAATATGAATGATAATAGTATTAACATGTTCATAGTCATTTACCAAAAAAAAAAAAAAAAAAAAAACATGTTCATAGTCAAACTAGTACATATACATATATTGACGTCAAAAGGGAAGCAAAAAAAGTAAACGAAGCTTCCAAAGACAATCGGACATGTATTGTACTTCCATGTCCGCAGCACAATCTTGACACAATGGATTATCATCCAATTTTTCTACATCATATTTATCACACCATGTGGTCCCTATCTTGTATCTTGGATGATCTTCCAAGTTGCAGCAACGCAGTCTTCTCCCAGTTGGTCGGATATGATGGAGGATAACTTTATGCATCCACCATAGATGAACCAGTACTTTTATTTTGTTCTATAGCCCAGAAAAGCTTGCGCTGGAGTACTTTGTCTGAGCTCTCCCATGATTTTAACTCCATGTTGTTCTAGTACATCCACCCCAGAGTAAATAAGAACAGCATCCAGAGCATACTTTGCAGTCATGCTCCCTCCATTTATAGCTTCCTCCAAATTAGCAACGAATAGTCCAATTATTCCACAAGTGAAAAAATGATCCCAGAAAAAACATGTATATAGTTCATATTGTCTTCCTTGTTTTGTTAAAAAAAAGGAAAACAAACAAACGGGAAATAGTTTAGACTGATACGCACTATTCTGTGAATGCATAAAGCAGTTGAGTTTTTATGCTTGATGCACTTCTCCGGGAAATGGTGATTCAGGTATCGCCACTTTCGTTTTTCAAGGTTGTCTATACAGACATCGCGATAGAGGAGACCATCATCATCCTCAGCTATTTTGTAAAACTCCTTACACCTGAGCAGTGACAAACTATTTTAACCAAAAATAATCTCCATTTATTTGTATCTATATGTAAAGGCAGGAAAAAGAAAGAACATACACAGCTTAAAAAATATATTGTACACGCGCGAACAGCCCGGCATAAAATGTTGCTAACAAGTGGGCGCGGAAGATCCATTAGCAAAGTGGAGTGATCCATTTCTAATGTCGCCTTAATCAATTGTAACTTTGATGATCCAAGTTTGCATGCATCGAAGCAGAAGATCAGTGAAGATATGAAAAAGTTTAGCTTCTGAATAATGCAGATGGAGAAGAGATATATAGTAAGGGGTTGGAAATGGACGACCATTTTCAAATTTACATTTGGCATTAATTGTAGTACTTAACTCCTTTCTGTCCCTTTCCTTACCGAGTAATAAGTATCCTTCGTGGGAATCGAAAAAAGTATTATGTATAATTGGTTAACAATTTTTAAATGGGTGGGACTTTTTGGTATATTATTTTGGCATTGCATAATTATAATATAATAAATTTATCCCAATTTTTATTATTCCATATTATCTTACAAATTTATTAGTTGACCAACTGATATATCTGTTTAAAGGACATATGGAGTAGGGGCGTGTTTGGAAATTTCTGAAAGAAAAAAGATATATTCACAGTTGGGGTATTTTTTGTAATTTTATTGTGAAAGAGTACTCACAAAAATAGTTGTCTATACCCTATTGCCTCCCCCAAATTATTGCCGTCTGACCACCAACTGCTGTCGTGTGAGAAGAGAAGAAATAAAGGAGGCAGCGTGATTAGACAACACTCATCATGACATGCATCTTAAAAAATGGAAACTTGCATCAAATAAAATAATGATGAAAATAAGGTAATGATCCGTGAAAGAAATTAGCAACCTATGTTAATACTTAGTCAGCATGAAATCGTGAAATCTGATTTCGGACAATTTCCCTCTCTTTTTTTTTTGTTTGCTTTTGTTTTTTTGGTTTAGTCAGACGTTTTCCCTCCCAATATTGAAAACTACTCCATCAAACATTGTCAAAATAATTGGAAATTCAGCGGTCGTTGACACATAGTTGAAACCTAACACATACAACCTACTCTCCTACCAATTTCTAAATGGTTAGGTTAAACAACGATGCTTCAAGAAAACGATCAAGAACAGCCGACAATGTTCAGCCATCGTCTGAAAGATCGGACGTAGTTGATCGACCGGATGCCGAAATACGGAAACTATTGCCTGGTCTTGCATTGGAAGATTATCTAGACCTACACAGATCAACAAAAGAGAGGCCTTTGTTTGTTTGCAAAAGGTTTGAAGAGTCATGGGCAGAAGAATGGTCTGCTAAAAACATTTCTGTAGGTAGACCTCCAAAACTATCCTAATTAGGCTAATTGGAAGGGTTTTAAGAAATGTTGGTCTTCCAAAAATAGGATACACTTATTACTTTCTACACAGAATGTTGCCCGCGGCTGATTAGACTTTTCTATCGGAATGCAGCTATTTCAATAGGCTGCAATGAAGAGTTGATTGTTACCTCAATGGTTAAGGGGTTCATGATACAGGTTACGGCTGACCAAATGAATAATTGGTTCAATATGAACAGGGGAGGATACTACTTATCGTCATATAAAATTCTGAAGGGTATGCAGAAGTATGCATTGAGAGAAGAAGTTGGGTGTTGTCTGTGCAGGTTAGCCTCAGCTAGTGCCAATATGAACGATTTGTCTATATTTGGTCGTGCAATGGGAGGCATAGTTGCATAGTTCATACAAGGTAAATGTCAAAAGAAACTTGGGACGACCGACTTCATTCTGATATACACGGCATTGACAAGGAAGCTTGTTAATTTTGGTAATTGCTTTATGTATAACATTGACCTTTCACTACACCAAAAGGACAGGCAGCTGCCTTACGGTAGGTTTCTTACGAGGATTTTCAGGATATGCGGTGTTGATTTTGAAGGTGAGACAACTAAGCTAATAAAATTGTCATACGGAATGCAAAATATAGCATGCATGGAGTCACAATGCCGCAAAATGAAAGAAACAAAGGTAACCTAGTCACAGACAATGGAGAACAAAGGAGATGATTGGGCCATACCTAGAATAGAGTCCAAAGATGCACACAATTTTGGAACCATCACTAAGAAATTCGGAGACTTACAAGAAGCATGGGAAAAGGATAGGGAAGATGGTGTCCGGTTCCGCAAGAAGATGAAGGTTTTTGGCCCATGTGCAAGAAACATTATATGAAATAATGGAGATTTTAAAAGGTGGAAACAGTGGGAACAACGCTAATCCGAGAAGAAATGAAAATATGCCCAAAGATGTTGTCGCAGAAAACTAACATTGTGAACCTCCTATACAACAACCACGTAACATCCACCAAGACGAGCAACAACGACATTAGCAACATATGCATGAATCCCCAACTGAAGATTTTTCAGATATCCCTTTGTGTTCTAGAGGACAATATGTGCATTATGATGATACTTTGAACCTTGATACTAAATCCATTGCACATGGCCCATTCGATGGAGGAAGGATTGATGAAAGGTTGGTGGATGAATGCTCGCAAAAATATTTCAATAATGTTATTCCTGTTGTTATTCGAGAGTCAAGAGTTAATGGCAATGAAGGAAGTGCTGGGATTACTGATGCTCCCAAACCGGACTCCATAGTTACTTATATTTATATAAATCAATTGGGAATTCTGTATGTAGTTCTGACTTATAGTAATTGTGATTAATTCATGTTTCTCAAATAATGAAAATCTAGGAACAAATGATCCAAATGGCAATACTGAAAACGAATGTGCTGAAGATGACCATATCATGGATTCAACCACACTAGATGCTGCTGCAGAACTTGCCATCTCATTGGCAAGAATATGATTAATCTGTGTTTTCATTTATTAACTGGTATGCTTGGGCAATAGTTTTTAGTAATCATGTTATGGGACAATTGTTATTAAATTTGAATAAGTTTTGTATCACTTAAATTGGAAGTTATTGTGATGAACAATTGTATATCTGCATTACAGAATGGATTATTGCCATAATTTGCGAACTTATGAATAATGGACATGATACAATGTACTGTGTCCATAATAGTCTTCTGTGGGGTGTGCAATTCATCAGGTGATGTTTGAACTATGGATGAATTTTCAATTTGTGCCAGTGAACCATGATAAACTTGTTGGAGGGTTTGAAATGTTATTTTTACATAATATTTTTGTGCAATATCAATATATGTAGGCAACATTCCTTTCTGAATAACACTACTTTATATGAGGTACTGCACATGTTTTGAAAAATCCCAGAAAAAAAAAATGAAGTTGGAACACGTTTGTTCATGAAAGATACATGTGTTAGCAGAAATGCGTTTTTCATGCTTTGTTCGGGTATGTTTTTGTAGATGGGTTTGGTTTTTCATTCTACTTTCATAATCTGAAGAAAAAAAAAAAAAAACCATATACATGTGTAACAAAAAAAAAAAAAAAAAAAATACCAGAAACCTTTGCAATGTATGTCATAATTCGGTATAGAAGAAAATATTTCA
The DNA here is from genome assembly GCA_035583425.1 of Marsdenia floribunda. Taxonomy (NCBI): domain Eukaryota; kingdom Viridiplantae; phylum Streptophyta; class Magnoliopsida; order Gentianales; family Apocynaceae; genus Marsdenia; species Marsdenia floribunda. The sequence continues at coordinate 13,579 of JAXGGT010020265.1, forward strand.
ATAAAATATATGTCCTGATTCAATAAACAAATACTCCAATAAAAAATTGTCATCATTACACCTATTTACAAATAGTTTTTTTTTTTTGCACTCCATTTATTAGAAAACTTTCCAACATACAAAAAGTAACTCCTCATTTTCCGCAATAAACTTACTCAACTTTAAAAAAAAAATGTTAGTCCAAACACACCCTCGGGCAATTTTACTCAATGTTTTGTGGACCGGACCGGTTAGTTGGACCGTGAACCGGTCCTAAAATTGGTTCTATTTTATACTAAAAATTGTTTTTCAAAAAAAATTGTGTTAATAAGTGCAAACCGTTTTGAATCGGTAGGTCAGACTGGTTAGACCATGAACCAACCAATTAAAACTTGAGCCGGCTGAGTCGATTCATTTGAACTGTTTGGGATCAATTTATAAAAAAAAAAAAAAAAAAAAAAAAAAAAGGATCTTTAGAGAAAATGAAGCCCTAGCCGCTCTCCTCTCCACCCAATGTCCGTGGACGGCTGCACAACCTATCCGAATGGAAGTAAGACTTTCCTGTTTCTAGTTTTATCACTGGCTTGCCCTGACAAAGAGTTGGTAAGAACATCACCAAGATGTGGCCAGCAGAGGAAGGCAGCCCATGTTCCCTTTGGATGTGCTTTGCATTCAGGGAGGTGGGGCGATTGCTTTAACTCAACCAAAAGCTGAACATAGAGTGAAAGAGAGGAGAGCAGGAGCAGCCGCCACAAACTAGTATGAAAGGAAGGAGGGTTTGGGTTTTTGGGCGAAAGAGAGAGGGCGACCAAAAACAAAACTATGTCGAGGGATTTTTTTTTTTTTTTTTTTTTTGAGGAAATATGTCGAGGGTTTTAAATCCTTTTTTAAACAAACCCCCAAGACGTGGCACCTTCTTCACCCGCCTATTTAAATGAATAAAATAAAGAATTTTTTTTTTTTTTTTTTTTTTTTGTAAGTATAAATAAAATAAAGATTAGAAGAAAGGAAATCAGGAAGAAATAAAAATCAAATCACATTCTTCCTTTAGTCATTTAGATCTTATTTATTTTAACACATATAATAATCTAACTTAATTATGATTAATTTGGTATAAAAGATAAATATTAAATGGAAAGTAATTCATAATTTATACAAATGAATACATTCAAAAATATTAGAATGAAATTGATATAATCAAATGATGTCTTAATAAACGAATGCCTTTTGAAAAGGTGTGGTTACATATATATATATATATATAATTGTATTGGTAGTTAGAATATAAATATTTACTATTTAAATATTTATAAATATTTTTATAAATTAAAATTATATTAAATTATAAAAAATTATATTATTTATAATAAATATTTTTTAATTTTTAATTTATGATGTCATCGTCCAATTACGATTCAATTACGATTAAACTATTAAACCGTAAATCACTAACTTTTCCGGTTCGATCTCCGGTCCGATTCTAAAAACATTATTTTTACTACCAAATTAGCATATCAATAGTTATGTAATCAACAGGACTAAAATTTATTGTCAAATTCTAGTCTCAATTTTAATTGGATATAGTCTTTATATGCACCTCCTAAGGTTATTATATTTTTATGGCTTTGTGTTCACAACAGAAATCATACAAACTTTAGGAAAGACCGCTTATCTATCAAGCCTTCTCCTTTTTACATGTCTTAGCTCATTTCTCTATTTACATATTCATGGAAAAGATATGCATAATGCAGCACATAACAAATCATACAGTTTGCAGGTTAAAGGTTTCCTCCAAAACACCCATTTCTTAAACTAAACTTTGATGGATCTTGTGTGTTTGATAATATGGCATTGAGCGAGACTATATGTGGTATATGAGGGTTTTTCAGGATCATAAAAGTAATTGGAGATCAAGCTATGATCCTCTCTTCTGCTTACTAAAGCAAAAAGGCTGAAAATTTCTGGACATTGAAACAAATTCGAAAGTCCTAACATGTGCAGGGCTCTACTCTCTCAGCTGACAGCTCACAAATTCAAGGTCATATTTCAAGAGCAGAAAGAGAATGGGAACAGGGAAAACAGCAAAGAAAATAACCAGAATTTAGTTCTGAACTTTCAAGAATACCAAAGTCCACCTTGTTTTGTTATGGGCTGGGCTTAGAAGCATTTTGTTGGGCATATGTATACACGAGACAGGCTAGGATGGGTTTTAGCAGTGATGTAAAATAAATGGGCTTGTTTTTCTTTTTTTGGAAGCCCATTGTCTTCTAGCTTTTTGTACCCATCAGTTTTCTTCAATATAATCTCATTTCCGGCTCACAAAAAAAAGAAAAAAAAAATATATATATATATATATTCTATAATAACATATCAGAAAATTAGAATTATAATTTTCATCTTGAACATGAAGTGCTTGCCTGTTTGTTCCCTTGATTCTTCTTTTTATTTATTTATTCATCCTTGTTTTTACTGGAGAGGTCACTTTCATGAATCTCATCTTCAAACTTCCCTTTTCGAGAGCAGCAAAACAGCAGTTTAAGGGATAAAGGAACCGTTTAATTTGAGCTAAAAGTTAAAGATACGATGTCAAAACAATTTAAAATTTTGTTTGTATTTTTATAATGATATATTTATATTTTTCTATTAAAATATATGTTGTGCATGCGTGTGTGTGTGTGTACATATATATATATATATATATATATATATATATATATGCATTATTATAAAAATAATAAATATGTTTGTTAAAGAATTGTCAAATTAAAGTCTTTACTTTGAACTAATAATCC